>KZ538130.1:35710-71402 GCA_000934665.2 Catajapyx aquilonaris
GTACTTTTGCACTTTTTTTTTTACGTGCTGTAAATTGTGTGTTATGGCTTCCCTGCTTTTTTGGGGGTGGAGGGGGGGGGGTCTCCCTTAGTAGCTATATTGTCATCAAGGCGACTGTTATCACTAGAGTCCGATATCGACTAGTAATATAGGGCCACTGGAGGGTTTCGTGGAGATACATCGACAGACTAGAGCATACAGTACCATGGAACTGGACACACGTGGATAAGCAACAATGGCTCAGGCACAAAAGAAACACGGCGAACATATATCGGGCGCTTTGGGAGAAACTTAAAAAATGTTATTTAGAGGGGNCGGGGCGCATAGTTGTTTTTTTTTGAAAAAAAAAAAAAAAAATCCTCCCCCAAAGCGCTTTTCTACCCGATTTAGAAAAAAAGGGGGTTAGAAAACACGGAGCTCTAAATAGGACAGGTCGCAACCAATTTGTGTTTCGCGTCATATAAAAAAAAAGCCACAAATAAAAACTGAATAAAGCCCAACTGTGAATGAACATATCACACGTCACCGAACTCACCATCTTGTAATCGTCAATGCGGCTGATTGATCGCAGGTAGATGTTGACATAGACAACGACGGGAGATGCTGTTCCGATTTGGAAAAAAAAGCAATAGCTAATGAAATAAATGAACTAATGGGTCTAGTCTAAGTAACTTAACACTGCTTTTTTTTAATACTGCATTTTTCCTCCATTGGGTAGTGGAAATCAGGAAGAAGTTTGGAGAGGGACGTTGGCTCTCGACATTTTATCGTCTTTTGTTTGTTTTCTTGGAGGGGCATCAAGACCAAATAGCCGCTTTCACAATCAGCTTCCTGACAGGTTCACGTGTACGACTCTTGTGGAGAGGGTAAGGAGAAGAGGGGGATTTCAGAGGAGTGCATACCAGGAGTGACACAAGATCCACCATCGAGTTGGCTTTTGGTTAACTCGAGACAGACAGATCGCTCGGAGGAGGAGGAACAGGCATGGCCCCTAGTCAGTTGGGGCTGGGCAGGCAAACAAGGCAAAGGTTTTGGGGGTTCGAAAACTGATGTCGTGACGTCATCGGCGGAGCTAGCTGGCTGGCTCGGTCCGATGACGTCACCCGGCCGGCCTACCGATTCCAAAGTGACGTCGGTCGGCCTCTTTCCCCTTTGCAAGTGTGCTCCGCTAATTAGTGCATCTAGGGAAATGGAGGCTGCCTGGGCTCACCTGATCGTCTCTCTCTCGACCAGATTCCCAGCTAGGCCTCCATTTCCCTTCTAGCGAAACTAGAAATGCCAAGCTTTAGAACAAAGACACAATCGACGAAGGAGCTAGAAGGAGAAACTAAGGCTATCGTTGAAAGAATGGGAAATGTTGGGGCAGTTCCGCTCAAACTTACCATGGTGACGTCATCAATTTTCGAAATACTTCGAACGTAAATGTTGACCGTTACGATGGTGGGGCCATCTATCAGAGGGGACGGAAACAAAGGCTGTTATCTGTGGCAGTGGTTTCGCTGATTTTTTTAAAAAAATATATATTTTTTTCTGATCAGATAGATCCTACACGTCAAGGCTGCAACCCTAATGGTTGCCTCTTTCTGCTAATTACGATCAGTTGTTGGCAAGCAAGCATGCAAGCAAGCTCGTGGTGAAACCCAAACGGCTTTAACGATTCGCTCTAGAAGCCTATAAAATTATAGACGATTGCCTCAACCGCGTCGCAAACGACCACAAATACATAGTTACGGCACTATTGTTCTCGTCCTTAGTTGGTACGCGCCTCCAACCATTCTGTCCCGTCTGCTTTCCATTGCCCGCTAATTGCCCCACCCAATTTCACCCCTATTTCAAGAGTCAAACCAACAAAGAGCCCTATCTACCTAACACCCCCTCCCCCCTATTTTGTCACACAGAACACTAAATACCTAGCCTACTGCAGGTCGTAAACGCCGACACTCTCTCGCATACTCACACTGAATCAAATATGGACCAGTACTGTTGGGTTCGCGACACGTTCAAAAATTCAGTCGCAACATGGCCTACTTTGCAGGTAATACTCTTGTCCAATAAAAATTGCAATTGGGTTGACACTGTGCAAGTGCATATTGATCATGATGGCGTCAGGTGTGTCAGGTAGATCAATGATTAGAGGCCAACTTTATTTCCGGTTAAAACAGAGCAACCCGCATTGCTGAATGACTGCAAATATGGCAGTGGTAGCATATGCAAAATTTTATTACATCACATTAAAGCCATATTGGTCGAGCGCCACCTAAGCCCCCCCTAAAATGGGCACAGTATGCAAAATAACGTCACTATTGGAAAATTGTCCGCGAGATGTTTCTCACCATAGCGAGTCGAATCAGATGATGTGTTGACGTTAGACCCCCAAGAAATACTGGTCCTTCAGAAAAGTCTATCCAAACCCGGAATCTTGTTACTCTCGAGTGTAGGCTTTTTTTCACCATATTTTTAATTTTTTTTTGGAGTTATTGTTTTAGGGTAGCCCATAGCATGATGACAAAATGAAATGGCTATCCACTCAACCCACACCCCACCCACACCACAACAACCGCTTTGCTGCCCTTACCTCCAGTAGCTGACACGTTTGTAGTAGCAAACGGAAGATCAAGAAAAACAGAAAAAGCTTTTCGTTAATATCAATTAAGTTCGCTTTTACAAAGGGGGAATGAAGATTTTTTGGGGGGTCATAAATCAGTCGTCAAGTGCCAATGTTGGAGGAGGAGTCTTCTTTGTTGCTGAGGCAAAACAAGACGAGAAATTCCAGTCATTTTCCTCCTCCTCCAATTCACTTGTCAGTTGTCGGCCCGTAAAGAGGCGTGGCCCGTCCCATTTATGAAATTCCGCGTCCCTGCCAACCAGTCTATCTCCTCGGGTCTTTACCCATGAATCAGGACAGCAAAGTCTTCTTCCGCATGCAAACTGCCCAATCGTAGGCCACCGACTACACTCTTTTTTAAAAATTTTAATATTAAAAAATATCCAGCCCTCACTATGCATTTGCAAAAAAATCCTACCAACACCGCCTTTTTTTCGATATCCACATGTTCAAACCAAAACTATCAAGTCCAACAAAACTTACATAGACATGCATTACATGCCAACTAACATTGAGGGAGCAAGAAAAAATCTACAAGAAAGTTCTTTTAGAATCACGTTCTTATTATTGCATGCTAAACGTGATTCGAAACGAACTTTTCTTGCATCCCAAACACTTTTAATATACCATTTAGTACAATGTGATACTGTATGGTAATCAGTCCAACAGGAATTGTCGCAGCGGCAGCGCACGAACTACAATCTACGAGCAGAGACTGTAGTTCGTGCGCTGCCGCTGCGACAATTCTTGTTGGACACCAGGTACACAACAAAAGTTACTGGAGGCTTGGTTCACGTTGCGTGCTTCGTAAAAGTACATATGGCACGTTCCAACCCTGACCTTTTTTTGTTTTTCTTGTTATTGTGAGAAACACGACCTGAAGCAAACGGTACCCCCGCCGTACACTTCAGGGGTTTCTATTTTTTTTCAGGTCTATCTGGCTGGAAGAATCCCTGCCTGCCTCACAAATGGCCATTTCACGTTTCTAACTTGATTGCATTTATTGATCTAGCACTTGTGTGCAACCTGTCGTGCCTCTCGTCCATTTCATCTCACGTTCGTTTCTTCTCTAACAAATGTTTTTTTTCTTCTTCATACACTAACAAAAAGATGTCTTCAACAATTTTCTGGGAGCTGAAACATGTCGGCAGTGGTAATCCAAGCAGCACTTACCTATCGTAGCAATGACCAGTTCACATGAGGTCAAGAATACAAGCTCCCATCTTCTGGCAAATACAATTTTTTTTTTTTTTTGCTACCCTAGACTTGTCCCATTCAAAACTTTTTTTTTGGCCCACTTGGCACAAGAATCCACTTCTGATAAAAGTGCAAATTTATACCAGGCTATAGTCGTGGTTTTTTTTAAAAAAAATAAACAAGGCCTCGAGAAGTGAAATCCACTTTTTGGTGCCTCTTTGTCTCCAAGCCACCAGCAAAGCCAATTCCAGAGGATTGGCAAGGATTCCCACGGACGATTACACCACACTACCAGGCTCTATCAGTCAAAAAAAAAAAATGCCACCCAAAAGCAGTTTTGTAACACAGCAAGTTTTTTCTCGGATATGTGCAGCGTTGCACGCTCTCTCGTTGTTGCCACATTTCAAAAATATTTTTTTTCTCATCTCTTTTATTCCAAAAAAACAGACGGTCATGCTTAAATTCATTCTCGGACCACCTCGCACACAAGTACACGCCACGTGCGTAAAAATACACCGTGCAATAAATAATTAACTATAGAACACAACAAGTAAAAAAATAAATAATATACGGTACGTGTGGAAAACACACATGCTATATACTTGGGCAGTCTGAAGTGAGGCAACATTGCGTGGGTTATGCTGCACCCGGGGGTCCACAGTGGAGCATAGGAATTGTGTTCCAGGAGCAAGGGAAAACCGGGTTTAAATTTGAATCAGGAAGAGGCCTGGGGGGTTCCAGCAGACAGAGAAAGAAGATATTTTGCTCGGATGTCCGCTAGAAATCAAGAGAATGATGTGCTGTCGTGGGGGGTTTGTCACATCGGCTAATTGCGCCCGATTCAAACTAGTTCAATTAGAGTGGAACGTGATTCACGCCATGTATTATGCTGACTTGGGAGGAATTGCGACGCGGTTCTGGTATTATGCATTTGGTAGATATAAAATGCTTTTGATGTCGAGTCGCGCGTCTTTGATCGTGAAACATTCTTTTCAATTTGTAATCAAGAAGATACTGAATAGTCTTAGAATTTACAGTTCAAAATATATATATTGAAAAAAGTGATTAAGATCACTAAGATTGTTTCAACTGCCGCGTTCCTGACTGGTGAGTTTTCAAAACGGTACATCTTTGTATTGGCGCAATATTTAGTACTTTTATACCTCAAAGGGAGCGTCCAGGCGTATGCTACAATTCATCAAACGATTGAGGCATTCAAATGACTTCAGTGGGTATTCACACAATTTTCGTGCATCAAAGGGCCGCTTCTTTTCGAACTGATGTATGTGAGATACAAAAATGGGAATAAAATTACACGCGTTTCCTATGCCCCCCTCTCCTCTACCCCCACCTCGGATTCTGTTTGACGACTTTCCGCGAACCTGTTAATAGACAGAATAATCTACTATGCCGCATACACTTTCCCCCCCGTGTAATCAAATTTGGCGCTAACAAACCTATCGCTCTGGCCATTCCCGACATTCGCACAGCACCGGGGACATCATTCTCCTTTCACTAGCTTCCAATATTTAAAAAAAAAAAAAAAAAAATCCCAGGGATTTTTCCTTTTTTTGGAAAATTGCACCGTGTGTGCCGCAGCGACAAAGATTACAAGGAACTAGAACGGCGATCGTTTCGCACAACCCTTGTTGTTTTTGGAAAACGAAATAAATAAAAACCCCGACAACGCGTGCCTCGTTTTTGTCAAAATGGTCGAAAAAACCAGTCAACCATACCATACTGCGTGACATTCCAGGGGAGAAAAATGGCGGCCTGGCCTCTCAAAAAATTAGCATCTTGTAATATTAAAAATGCAATCCAACAAAAAAAAAACACAACACTTGTTTCAATATGACGTTTGACTTGCAAATACATTCCGGAGGCTCGTGTGAACAAGTCCGCCATTTTCCCAGCACGCAGTGATGCCATTTTGTTGCTTGGCTGTGGACACCCTGCTCGAGAGTGGCTGGCTGTGTCGCAAAACTGCTTGGCGAGCGCCTTGCCAAGGTTTTCATATTATATATTTTTGGGGGCAAAAAATATATATACACATTTCGCTAGAAACCTTGGAGAGGAGGTCGCAACGTTCCTCTTACCTCGGTCGCCTTGGCAGCCAGTCGAAGAAGAGTCGCGGGAACAGGCAGACAGACAGACAGAAAGAGAGAAAGAGAGTGAAGAGAGAGTTTGTGATGAGAGGGTTTGTAGGGTAGGTTTTGTCAGCCTGGAGTAGAGACAGTAGATGTGCCAATAGAAGAAACTGCTTACACCATATTCTTTTCCAGGAGTTGGAAAATTCCAAGCAGTTTCCTCTACTTTGGACTGGTTTGACTCGGCTTACTGAACCCTGGCATTTGCAAATAAGGTTCCACGACAAGGGCACACCCACTGCCTCCATTAGCGAAGCAATCTGGCAGCGTGAAGCGGATTCGGCGTGGAGATTTCAAATGGGAACCAAGGGAGGTAGGGTCAAAGGTAAAGATAGGTCGGGGGCATGGGAGATGAAGAACAGGTCTCGGCCCAATTTGGAAGCTCCACAACCCCCTCCCCCCCAACAAATAGATCCATAGATATACGCACGTATATACAACATACTACGTACAGTACAAATATGAATCTATTCTGACAGAGCGAAAAGTTGCAGAAACACTGAAAAAGATTAGAGAAAAAGAACAGAAAATGTATGCTGTATATGGACAGAACAAATATTCAACACAACAAGCGGTGCTTGGTTAAGTTTTATGAACTAGAAACTTCTTTTTTAGTCACGTTCTAAAACACCCGTGTTTGTGAATCAAAAAAAAATTGACCTACTTGCAGAAATCCATGAGGAAGAGGTAGAAAGTGACCAATAGAGAAATAGTGTAACAAGCAGGGCTGGGGAGCAATATTTTCGTGGCAGTTTTGCACTTTTTTTTTGGTCGTTCTATTTTTCCTTCTTTTTTTGTCTTTTTTTATCAAGGTTAGAAGAAAGATTTTGCGATCCTTATTCTTCTTCACCATTAAAACGCCAATCCGTGGGAAATGGACCAATAATTTGGGAAATACCACGCCCCTTCCTGGTCAGCAATCACCATGATGTGATTCGGAGAGCAAACGTCTGTGTTACAAGCTAGCGAATTCCGCCCAAGTTATACGTTACATTATGCACAATTTGTTTGTCAATCGACTTGAATGTGAAAGATTCCAATACTTTATGTGTAATCCAATGTCAACTGGACCAGTGAACGATTGCAGTGAGTGAGAGAGAGGCTTTTGTTCTCATTGCTAACGCTGCAGTCTCGTTCGATGCAATTTACGCGACATTGGAAAAACAATTACTTTTCCTTAACGACGTTTGGTCACCGGAAAACAATCCAAGTTATTGAAAATCAATAGAAATCGAGTCGGAATCACCATTTGGCAGTCGGTTCGACTTGCGTATGGAGATTTCGACCCCCCCCCCCTCCCCCCCAAAAAAGCACTGGCAACATTCATCTTCAAACAAACAACTCATTAAAATCTATTAGTGCTGATGGGTTTTCCAAAATTCTGAAACGAACATTTGTTAGAAAAGGATTCACTTTGTTGACTTCCTACACTGCATAGAGTGGTACAAATTCAATGACTCTGGCTGCCGTTGGCGACCATCCTGCCTGCAAGCGACCGATTTAATTGAACGTTTCCTGTCACACCACTATTGGCAAGCCAATTGATTCTCTTAAGGCTCTCTTGAATCACTTCAACATTTGCATCAATCGGCCGGTTGCTTCACTGGAGCTTTTTTTTTGGTGTCTTCTCCAAGTAGTACACCCATCCCAATTGATGCTATAGTCATGCAAAAAAATTCCAGTGGCATTTACTAGCAAATAGGCAGCCTTCCATTTGATAGCAGCAGGCTCAGGTGGTTCTACGGCAGCAGAGGCCTAGAACACCACCCAACACAATGCTGGAGCAGTCGAGCTGTGATCAAATGCTGTGTAGAATAGAAATGCTAAGGGGAATGAGACTCACCCGTTCCATTGAGACCAGGCGGACGGATCTTGCTGTCGTAGCGTCCTTGGCCTAAGATTTGGTCCAGCACCTGCTTCTCCTTCTCTCGGTAGTTGATGCGCTGCTGGGTTGCTCTGCGGATGCCCCCATACATTTGACGTCAGCTTTGGCCCGTTACATTTTTACTAACATTATCCCTTTCTACACACTATGCTGGCTGCACTAATCAGCGGAATTCCAGAGGTGGTCGGTTTGGTTTGGCTACTGGCCTGCCATGTCTCAAAAGTCCCAACATTATGACCAAAAAACAGGGGGGAGGCCCGAAATGCTCCGAATTCTTGGGACGCTTACGGTTCTCCCTCCCTGAATAATAAAAAAGTAAATTAAAACCGGGGCTAGTCCAGTGTCAATAATGAAAGCTAATTGTGTTTTGGAAGGGGTAATAAGCTTCGTGTTTATAAATTGCGTGTGACGTAAGGCCAAGTCAACAACCCCTGTCAGTCCGCTGCTACTACTACTATTACTACTAAGGGTACAAGATTCAAGTTAAGGTCCAGCCTTGTTATTAATTAATAGCAAAGCAAACTTGCATCTTGCTCCTAAGAGTATACTAACAATGCTGAAGACAACAAGTTGCGGGATGCCCTGAAACTGCATTTATTATAATGAGAAGGTTCACCGCCAAAATACTGCAGCTCTGAGTCAACGGGAGTTGACTTCCAACCCCGGGCAACACTTTGTGAAAAGCTAATCATCTCAACCAATCTCAACACTCACCGTCCGCTGGGACACAAACATAGCAGTAGCAGCGCAGCGAAGAGATGGACCGCTGCCAAGGATATCGGCTTCATCTTCTGTTCTTCCTCAAAAATGGACAAAAAGGAAAAAGCTCAGTGACTATGAGAGCAGCATTAATATTAACATTCTCCCTTTTCCCCCCACCCACCCACTACCCTTTGTTCCACCCACATAATTATGTCCACACAAACATATTGGTACAATAATGTGTAATTCCAATCTGATTGGCTCCAGCTAAGAATTCCGGCCACTCATTGGCGCCAGCTAAGAATTCCGGACACCTATTGGCTCCAGCTAAGAATTCCGGCCACTCACTGGCTCCAGCTAAGAATGCCGGCCACCCATTGACCCAGTACTGGAAATACCACCACTATACCGCTATACAAGCCACATGCAATCCGGCTTGAAAAATGAATCAAAAACCTGAACCTGCCTTGCATCCGTTTGAATCCCCACTTTTTTCCCCCTGCTTAATTACATCCGATTAATTGTACCGTGCGACCTGGGCTTAAGGGAGCAGACGGTTTGCGAGATCTGCTCCTAAATAATTCGGACAAACCTACGAGAGTGTAACAAGCCGACCTTATCCGGACAGGCGGAAAAGCTATGCGCCACAACGGGCGACAAACCCCGGCGTATAATTTCAACGCTAGTAGTTTCCAATCCCAATGACGTAAACCTGTTGGGACTTAGGTTAAATATATAAAACTACATCGTGGGAATTTATAACCAAGTTTTTTTTTTGGTGGATTGGTATGACGTATTTTCTCATGTTGAAATATGCTTGGCGAGGTACCCTTTGACGGTCAACAAACCAGTAGGTCTTAATTTGGCGGGTGGTTCGTCGCCACATTTTTCAACTGTCTCCGGCGTACAATTACATCAGCCCGTACTGGGATAGGGAGGAACGGAGAGTAGGGGTAGAAATCGAACTAATTAAGCTTATGTATCCGAGTATGGTGGAAAAGGAGCAGTCGTGAGCAAACTGCACCAGGCACAGCTAATTGGAATTTCGGCGAGGCGGAAGCCACCCCCCCCCCCCAAAAAAAGCTGCTGGAAATGAGAAGGCTACACTACTTTTTTCCGTTTTTCACCCCCAAAAAATTATTACTTTGCTCCAGATTCCATTTGTTTTTACGCTGCAAATTAAATAACGGTTCTGACTAGAAAATGGTAATGATGTGCCCGAATCGGTGCTTGGCTTCCAATCAAGGAGCATGTTGCTTTTGTTCAGTTTCATTGGCAGTTACGTCCGGACTAAAGCAGGCCACCCATGAATTTTAATAGGGTTATCTTCTTACTTCCGCTCTTCCTTTAGAAGTCTTAGCAGCGCTGTACATATTAAATCTGATCTTGTTAAGGACGTATTTCCTGCCGAACAAAGAGATGACATCACTTTTTTAGACTCTTCCTGACGAGCCAAACAAGCTCGTTAGAAAGGCTATTTTTGATGACACTCCAAACGCTACTTTCCATTTAGTTAATATTGACTGGTATATAGCTGAAATATAGCTTGTTCACCATTTTAGGCCCGGTTGTAGAAAAGTAGACAGCGGAATAATGTCCACCTATTAACAGCACGTGCCACCTTAAATGGTCCGAAATATTAACCATAATTGCTACTCTGTGATACAGTTGGTGTGGGTTCAATTTAATAATAAAAAGCTCATATAGATTTGCTGCTAACAACCAGAAACGATCAGGGTGGGAAGAAGCCAAGTAAGTTAAGCCCTTTATTAGATTTCCTTCCTTGAGCTATAGTGTAAGCAACACCTAGCACCTCAAGAAGGAAAAATGTAATAAATGGCTATCAAGGAATGACCGCTCAATTCCATCTGCTCCTTAAAGACGTTTTCTCACAAATATCGAAATATAAGTACTTTAATATCAGTCCGAACTTATTTATTTTATAATATTTTATTTTACATACCCCATACTGATTTGTGAGACTCAATTTCAGTTTGGGTATATTGAATGATTCCCGAAATAATAAGGTAAGCATGGATAGAAGTTTCCCAAAGATGAAGCTATGTGGGTGTGTGGGTGTGTGGGTGTGTGGGTGTGTGGGTGTGTGTATGACTGAAGCAGTTTGCTCGGGACATCAATAACACCGACGTTTCGGGTTTGGTCGCAAGCCCGCACACAATCCCGGTGAGCCCTTTGACAAAATCACGCAATACAGGACGACTGCCAGCACAAAGCGGTACTTTTTTTTCTTCTTTTTTTATAGGACTGGGATCGGTGACACAGTCGAACGAGAATCACACGCTTTATATTCAATCCCCTACCCTCCCTACCCACGCCCTCACCAATTAAGTTTGAAAAGCATGCAATAACACATGCGCATCCCTGACACTCGTGGAAACAGTTTTGGTCACTCACTGATTCCAATAGGGCGTGCCTTGCATAGCCAATGAAATTCTAAATGTCAGATATACGAGTACTGTATATTATAATTATAAGAACCAGGATGTCAATCATTAATCGTTTCGATGACTAATTAGCTGTAATAATTAGAATTCCAATAGTAAACAAGCGACAGAGTGGTAGTTATTTTGCAAAAATTGTATGGAGTCAAAATTTTGGTTAGTTCTCGCCTTTGTGGAAACACAATTAGCATAATTGGCCGTCAGAAGCGAATTTGTACGTTTAATTTCAGCGTGAGAGGCCTCCTTTTGCCCTGAGCACTGGATGCACAATATTTAGACACGAGAGCAGAGTACAGACCACTGTCACGAAAACGAATTGCGCTTCAAATTGCACAGTAATAGTAAACAAGTCGAGCATTTCGCCCAGGCTTTCATTCCAAAATTGCAGAAAATGATGAAAAGTGCACACGATTATTCTCTTGTCAGCATTTCAGCCTCTGCACACACAAAAAAGTAGAGTATTTTACACCGAGCGCATTATTTGTGCATAAAGCGCACATAACTGTTGTCTCATATACAGTACCATACGTTTAACAAATAAATCCTGCTAGTTAAGGCTGATATACGCACATAAAAGGGTTGACCTTTTCAGCAATGACGTCGCAAAGGCATTTTGATTCACCTTAAGTGGTCACTGATGAGCAAAGTACAGTGCACTGCTATACTGCGCTGCCAAAGCTCAAACAGAAGCTCTTTCACGCTCTTAACTGCAACCACAATGGACCACCATTGGTACCCCACCTAAGCCCAAAGACACTATCAAAAAACCGCTGTACTATGACCCAAACAAGGATCGTCGCCGGTTATCCTGGCTTGGATGCAACCCATTGCACAGGTGTGTCCACAGAGGCCGAGAAAAGCAGATAAGGGATGGCGTCATAAGTATGGACCTGTGCAATGGGTTGTATCCAAGCCAGGATAACCCGTGATTATCCTTTTTTAGGCCATAGTCAGGGGCGGATCCAGAAATTTTTTCTGGGGGAGCCCAAGGGAACTTCTCTGGGGGGAGGGGGGAGCAGGGCTCGCCGCAAGCGAATTTTTTTTTCGGGTTCAAGGTCACAACCCTTCCTCGCGACCCCAAATTTGGGGTCGCAACCGCAAAACGGAAAAGAACCCATAGAACAGTGCAATTTTGCACTGTTCTAAAGGGTTTTTGCNCCCCCCCCTAAATCCGCCACTGGCCATAGTACTGTGCCGTCGATACAAAATCCAACTCCGAGATAATTCATGAAACTTGGAGGTGAGCTATGCAATTTTTATATCCCGAAAGTTCGAGTTGTAAAAGTTAGTAGATCGGTACAATTCAGTACAATTAATAACTGAACAAGGATATAAAAAAGGGAAAGGTTTTGACGCAAGTACTGACGTCACGCTATTCCCTAAAGTGTTTCCCAAAAATAAAAGAAACCAGCTGACGTCATAATGGGAATGTGCACTTTTCTATTCCCAGCAGCCTCTCCCCATTGGTACCATCGGCGTTTTGTTGACAAAAAGCATGACCTTAAAGCGGAAGCACTTTGGTGACACTGTAGCGGAAATCTAATCGCAGCCCACCGAGTTTTGTAGTCCCGACCAACAGACGTCAGGCATGTGGGCATGTTGGTATTCACTGTAAATGCCACGCTGGAGTGCTTTTGCTGCGCCGACTAATTATTTTAGGCACTTGTACCGCATTGTGCTGCATGATGACGTCGTGCAAATCACATTTACTCCACCTTCGATTCCCGTATGGGAGTAAACAGGTTCGCTGATTGATCCGCTCTATGCACACTTTGCAGGTTGGATATTACTCGACACCCTCTAGTCTTTTGTACTATTTTGCTTGTAGTCAGTCTAAAATTTATATGCAGCTTATTCCAGTTAATTATAACACCTTAATTAAGTATAATCGCATTTACGGCCTGAAAATTTCAGGGGGAGTTAAAATTAGGAGCACATGTTGCGACGGAATTAAGGAAACTAGGGGATTTGAAACCTATTCCGGGGTTTGGCTTGATCCGATCTGCTGGCATCCCGAATGGATCAGGAAAAAACAACGGGATCAATAATCGAGTTCTAGGTTGAGCCTACAACAAGAGATTCCGTTGCGATATTGTATAAGTGCACCTAAACGCGTTTCATGTTGATATGATTTGAAACCTAATTTTACTTTCCGGGATTATTCAGAATTGTAGAATCTCAAGCGTTTTGACAGTGGAATTCCGTCGCTGAAGATGAAGACTTGAAATGAGGTGAAAAATTTGTTCATATTATACAGGGTGATCCAACTCTGTGGCACCAACAGTTATTGGAAAAATCAACAAGCTGCTTGTTTATAAGCAGGTCGTTGCTAAGAGATCAATAAGAGTTACTTTCTGGAGAATCGGGAATAGCACCTGCTGATATTAGGTCCAATGCCCATGTAACAATATTAATGAGGGAAAAAAGGATCATCCGTGGGAAACAGGCTGTTCTGGTGTTCGCTGGAGGGTTTCACATGAGGTCACTAGCTGCCAAACCAAAGGTCTAATCCGTCGGAACTGGACAGACCCGGGTGTGTCAATAAATAGGCCTTCTGGTCTGTTCATTGTTGGTCGCTGTTGGCAAAACTGAGACAGGTCAACAGGCAGCGTTGTTTAGTTACCAGCAAGTAAAATATTATTGTTACATGGCCATTGGACCTAATATCAGCAGGTGCTATTCCCGATTCTCCAGAAAGAGCCAGAAAGCATCTCTTAGCAACGACTTGCTTATAAACAAGCAGCTTGCGCGATTTTTTCAGTAACTACTGGTGCCATAGAGTTGGATCACCCTGTATTTGTGCTTACAGGTGTTTGTATTGCTAAATTTGGATTTTTATTGGTTCCTCTATTTAGACGCAATAAGATTATAAGAAATATTGGCTACGCTTTCACATCAGGAGACCACGTAATTTTACCTACTTTCCTAGGCATGTATCAGCTGAAGGATAGGCGTATATCCATCGGGAAGGAAGGTTAGGTCATGGGGTAGGTTCCCCTACCTTTGCCACATTCGGTCTCCCATTACGAATGTCCGGAAATATCACACCTGGGGTATTAGACTTGAAGATTTACATGATTAAATCTATGAAAATACCGTTCTCACTGATTTCATAAGTTAATGTATTAAGTTCATAAGAAAAATTAATTAATGGAATCAATCCGCAGAAAGTAGCTGTAGGCCTAGATATTTTGAGACCTCTTTTACACGTGTTGTGTGAACTCACTTTCAATATACGTAATCCCAGATAATTAATTAGGAGTTTCCAATTAATAGCTCAAAACTCAAACAGAGTCGCTTTACCAGTTTCAAACTCGGAGAAATTCAGTTTGATTTTTATGAGACCAAAAGGGCAAAAGTTATTGTTAGAGGTCGCGAAATTTTCATACTAGGAATTGATACTGTATGCTCAATATTAATCTTTGCACGTGTAATTATTTTCAAGATACTATATATCAAGAGGAGATTCATTTACAGTGAAAAGGACTAAGGGCCGGTTTCACCGAGCTCAGTATATGATAAAACCAGGGTATTTCTCAAAATCCCTATCTATTTGTATGGATTTTCCTAAAGAACCCTGGTTTTATCATATACTGAGCTCGGTGAAACCGGCCCTAAGAGAAGAAGCAATTTACTTCAAGGTTTTGGGATATAAATCCTTGCTTTTCACAGTGCTTGAAGTCTAAAACCGCTCTTACCTGGTGCTCTCATAAAATTCATCTGGCACAATATTCTTCCTGAAAAGCCATATCTACACAGCTCAGTATTTACCCTGCGCAGAGACTAAGCCCTTTTGTGAGTTTTTAATTCCACTCTTCTCATTTCACAACTCTAGAAATGATGATGTAAGAATGAGGTAACCATTAGGTCACTTGTAGAATTTTAAAATAACCGCTTAGACTCCGTGAGAAAAAAATCAATGGCAACCGCTACTCTTGATATATGCTATACAACAAACTATCATTGAAATACCGGGAGCGACACATTTCCGAAGCCGATCTAAAGGTATCATTACTGTGGCCCTTATAGTCCGGGCCCTAAGAGCAAAAATCAGGCCTAACCTTGCACTTTGTGATAAGAAGGTACCACTGGGCACCTACGTTCCTTAGGCGTATATGAGCAATTCCAGAGTTGCAGGCAACTGATCGGCCCCTTAGGTCACGAGTTATGCGGTGTTGCCAACATGGCCTGGGATGACCTGAGCTAAATACGACGAATTTCACTAAGCAGTATTACGATCATATATTACTACAGTATGGGTCTGATTCAGTTGTGTAACATCTTTAAATCTAAATTATGAAAATTGCACCGAGTCAGTGTCTAGTTCATACCCTGTCAATCCAGCCGGCTCACGTCACGGTCAGTGCATTATTTTGTAATCCGAATGAATCTGTACTCACCCAGTAATACCAGAACCAAAATAGAATGACGACTGCGGTTTTGCAAATTCGCATTTGAATGTTGCAGCCAAGAGAGCACCATCCATTCAGAATTTGATCACTTAATAAGTAATTACCTCCCCGAGCCAGCTTGGCGTATATCTTTTCCCTCCTGGCCCGCAAATCTAAACGTTCCTCCTTAAATGAATGGTTGAGTCGATCAGTGTTAGTCTCAGGGGGTGGCAAATGCGACACAACAAAGTGCAGTGGTGGTGAGGGTGACAAATCGTTCCGTTTGCCTCAATCAATTAGCTAGCCAGTTCCCAACAAAGCAGCATTCGGTTATATGGGAAGCCCAACGGAGATTTCAGACTCTGGAAACTCCATTGGAAAAAATGGCGTCGTACTGGTGGTGCCACTGGTGGCAAAACAGCAAATGAATGATGAATGAGTTATACGTGTGCAGTAAAGCCTTGGCGTACGATTGCATCCGACCAACTCATTCCATTGACGAGTCGAAATAAGTGCTCATCTGGGAATGATTGGCGTTAATGTAGATTGAAAGAGGGTGACCCTCGACTGATTCTTTCCTCTTGTCCCTCGCGGGGGCCACTTGTTGGGAGCCTGTCACTGACCGTGACATGTGTAGCCATCGTCACGGTCTGTGAGCCAGATATTATGGATGGCTCCAAGAAACATCAGATCAAAGGGGGAAAAAATTAGGGACGACCCTTCCAACCTTCCTGGTAACCTTTTCAACTATTGCGGTCATCACACCGAGGCATCAAAGAGAATAATTGGTTTTCATCGTCGCCCTCGTTTGTCAACGTTTTTCGAAGCGCAAATCACAGAATGAATCTCTGCGGGCAAATTGCAATCATCGCTCTGCAGCCATTCCACCCGCCACTTACACGTGGCCTCAATCCCTCTCCAAGAGTACCTAAAACCCAGCAATACGGTATGACTCTTTAATATTCGCTTATTAAATCTGCATTTTGTGCTCTGATGACAAGAAAGGTGCTCTAATTTCATTTTGGAGCCTGCACTGGGACTAATGCTTCAACAGGGGAATCTTTCATATTTTGGCCACATTGTTCACACGGGTTGAAAGACTTGTAAATCAGACAGGCTAAACCTGATTTGCTACTCTGGCTGGCTTGCGATTTGATTTGGAGGATGCTGAGAACAGGCGGAGATGCAACTGTCAGCAGCTTTGTCACCCGATGGCTACCAGTTGAGCGTGTCTGAAACCCTTCGACCCCTGCTGGGAATTGAACCCAGGTCTACACTCTGTGCGAGTGTGTGTTCTGCCACTAAACTACAGGGGTTATGAGGTTCACTTCCTGCCACCCGTCCTCTTTTGTTTTTGGCCAGCAGAAGACGACAGATGAAAGCGGACAATAATGCATTTTGTAATCGATTTAGAATTCCCTGCAGAAGCATTTTGTCCCACGTTATTAGGATGTGCTGTTCAAATGGACTAAAAGTGTGGTTGGGTTGCATTTGCGTTGATGTAACGAACTAGTCAGTTCAAGGTCTTACCTTTGTCGTCCTGCAAAAAAAAAATGCCAAATATTTGTTCATCAGCCCTAAATGGCAAGCATGTGATGTTATTCCCACACTGCCTACAAATGAGAGTAATTTCCTAACCGATCGCATATAATGATGATAATATCGTTGTGAAAATACCGATCCTGGGAATAAGACACCCACACTGCGAATTACGCCTCCTGAATTGCAAATACGGAACAGCACTAATTAACCAATTAAAAACGGGGCATAGTGCTTGACACTCTCCAGTGCAAAATTCCACTGGCTACAAAAAAAAATGATAATATTCGCTGCAGCGTGTCTCGCCGATTAAATTCAGTAGATCCCATCCCCTAGCCTCGGGAGACATAAGCAACTTTTATTTGCACTACTGTACTAATTATCCTTCAAGTTCCACATCATCTCATCCAATAAAAATCAGCTAAATTCCCTGCATAAACCCGGCTTTTGTAAATGGAGCTCGGTTACAATGGCACCAACAGTATAAAAGATTTTTCTGCCGAACCAGCAGGTCGAATTTACAGTACCTTCCCAACCGCATGTTCAATATCAAGTCCCGTGATAACTGCCGAAATATCCGCCATTATTTTAAAGTAGGTAACTGCACCACTGCACCGTCTCGCCAAAAAAAAATCCAACAATGCATTCCCGATTCGTAATTCATAAAATGGGACGTTACCTTTGAAAAACCTATACGCGAACAAATATGTGGAGCGACATTTTGCACACAAAAAAAAGTCACGATTTAGTCTGTCTATCTGCGTTTTTTTTTATCTAGGTTTTTCAAAAAGTCACATTTGTGCATGTGAGTATCTGAGCGGTTCGAATCGCGCGCGCATCGGACGTGCCAAGTGGCGCCACACATGTGTCCGTTAGCGACCGTTAGAAACGGGTAGGAAAGGGACTCACCGTTACCAGAAGCTGTTGGTCACTACACTACTGCTTCTTGTGGGTTGAATGTCTGCTCTGACTGCTGCCGGCGACGGACTGAAGCATAACGGAGGTGGATGTGTCCACTTTTTTACCCCTGCCCCGCCCACATCCCCCCTCTCGATTCAATGCACCCCCCACCACTATGAACATCTCTTTCCTCAGCCTCCACTGCGCCTGTTGCCAACACGCACATGTCTGCACTTGCCTATCAATTGGTCACGCCTCTTTCCACGACTTATCTGAGGAGGATTGTTGCGCAATCTGGTTCTATAGGACCAATTGGGAGGCCAAACAAATTGGCCAAATACTTCTAAGAAAAGTGGGCATACTAATGGTTATGATTGCTAATAGAGCTCTTAAAATAGGCTCGATTTTTTGGAGTGTACAGGATATGAACTGAAGCCCAGGTTAAGTGAAACACATTTGAGGATAAGCAGCGTTCTAATACCAGGAAACTCTCAGCCAAGCGCGGAGCATCAGGAACGTTGGTGAACCATGCACTAAGTAACTTTCCATTTTTGCTAGGCACACAGTTTTGAGTTAAGCTTGTCATCCTAACCGGTGCAGGTCCAACTTTATGACGATGCTGTTTTTTTAAAGGAATTTTGTCGCTGGTTTTATAGGGCAGTCGTTGAAAATTCCAAAATAAAGGTGAACGATTTGACAAGCAAAATCTTCGCCTAGGCTACGTAACCCAAGTAACCAATATTGTTTGAGACAAAAATCGATTGTTAATTTCTGCCTCTGCGAAGATTTCCCTTGTCAAATCGCTCACATGTAAACGCATACATTGTTGTATGAGTCGCTGATATCTACGACCAAACTAAAATCATACACAATACCGGCAACATTGCATTGTTGAAACCAGCTGTTTTTTTCCTCTCCATATGACCTCGTTCTTGAAAACTGTAAATCGTTTTGGCTCCCCCCATACTGTTTGACTTTTACATGGAAATGGTTTTGTACAATGTAACTTTGAGGGGACTGACATCAACATTACCATATCCGATTTTTTCCCCCCCACCGCCGGCACTTCAATCAATTCAAGCAGGCAGAGTACCGCGTCATAATCTTCATCCACTCATTTCAGCTAAACCCCAAATTAATGAATAATCCATGGAATTTAAGGTCATGTACTCACACTAATGACGCTTAATAAGTGTAGCGAAACCAAAACCAGCGGAAAACGTTTCGATTCATTACTCTACAACCCTTGTAACGGCCGTTACTTGCGCATTTTTTTTAGTTCAACAGGTCATTTGAAACTTCTCCTACACCCTTATCTCCTAATAAGTATGGTGCAACAAAAATGATTTCTAGGCAATATTGCTTTTATATGCCTATTGATTACAGGCTATCTACTTACGATAGCCAGCGGTTGAGTGATCGGGTGCTCCTGTTTAACAATAGTTCATACATCTTGTACAAGGATGGATCACATGCACAGTTGCGAATAGAGTGCACAGGCTTTTTTTGTGGGGCTTCCGTACCAAGCTTCAAAGCGACAATAGAGCTAGTAGAAATGCGAACACGGACCCCCCCCCCCNCTCCTCACAATGTCCAAAACAGTTGCCGCGAGGGCATGAAAGATACAGGGATAGAGTGAAGCGACGAGATCAAGGCGAGGATGTAATGTTTACTGTTACTGTAGGTGCTTTTACACTAAAGGTTCTAAACGGGGTCGAGATTCGGTCACGTACAGCACTGAAGTGTTAAGCAAATTCAAACGGAGTTTTACAATAAATGAATAAATTTATATAAATAAAGCCGTTTGTGAGTCTGTCTGTCTGTCTGTCTGTCCGCCTGACAACCGTCATTTGCCTTCCATCTGTGCTCCACCCCCAGGCCGGGAGATGATGGAGGTGTTGGGGGTTGACTACAGATGGCAGGCAAATGACGGTTGCCGTTATACAGGCGGGATAGTTTGAAGGTGGGGTAGCAGGACCACAAATGGCATTGGTGGGGGGACACACAGAACGACAGACAGTTGACGGGGCTGGAACTGGCAGGTGTTTTCCCTTCATTCATTTCTTCCCGGGCAACGCCGGGTGCCGCAGCTAGTAGGAAATAACTCTATAGCTGAAACCATTTGTCAAGTAGCCTGTACAGTCGGCTCAAGGAGTATGTTACCAGACCCCTAACCTAGAAATTAGCCTCCAACAGAGGTGCTGCCTAGGGGAGTGAGATTTATTGTATCTTTGGGAAGAACAGAGGTGCTGCTTCCCAAAGATACAATAAATCTCACTCCACTAGGCAGCACCTCTGTTGGAGGCTAATTTCTAGGTTAGGGGTCTGGTAACATACTCCTTGAGCAGACTGTACTGTAATACTCTGCATAATTGCGGCATGTGTTATCATGGTATAGATTCCAAGTGCTGCTTGATGCTTTTAAAGGTCATTTTAAAATAAAATGCCGTCAACTGGGCGAAAAAAGGTTTCATCCTATTATTACTTGATGAACAGGATGTTTGGCAAAATAGTTAGAGAACGTCATTATCGATCGCGACTATTTGAGGAGAAGCTACAATTTCCTCGCGATGATACACTCAACAATTACACAACCACTTAAGACAATACTGCACCTAATATGCCTCACTAGTTTCCTCAAAGCTATATTTGGTGTATTGCACTCAATAAGAGCAAGATAGCTCTGAAATAGAGACGTGGGTGTGAAGAGTGGAGGTCTCCGTGGTGAATAATTGAGTCTGAGCTTCCGAGTATCGCAGGCATGATGCTGTTGTCTACACCCCGCAAAAGGGCACGTTCGGCACAACGTATAGGACGGGTGCTCAAAACAATATCGATTTCAGCCTCTGTGGGTATAGTCGGTATATAAAAGGGAAAAAGGGAGTAGGTGGGGAGGATAGGAAATTCGGTGCGAAAAGCGCGCTTCGCTTTTCTATTCTAGCCAGCAATAACCTGCCCCGCTTTTTATCCTGATACACTCGTCCTAAATTGTACATTGCATCTAAACCGACCTGCACTTATTATGGGACATACTTATGTTTGCTTGTCACCCAGCACAAAGGGTATCGAAAGCGAATCAGGGATATCCTGAAGGATAGGCCACTTGCACTACCTCCCGGTAGTCTATCTGAAAAGTTGGCGCTGCGAGGTGGTGGCCTATCCATCAAAATAAACCTGAGGTCTATTGTACTGTACGAAATAGTATTTTCTCCCACACCCGGTTGGTAGAAAGATTTACAGTAGATTAAGGCTAGACCTCTTGTTTTTTTTGTTTTTTTCCGGGGGGGGGGGGGTACTGTTGAGAAGGCCAACTTTATTCTTGTGGCCTCTTGCTTCGCGGAAAATTGTTTTTGAATTTCACCCTGGAGAATATTGGGAGTGCTGTTTAACATTTCTTGCACGCACGTCGCTTTCGTGGTGGGAGAAAATGGGAGGGGGGTGGGGTGGAGGAAGAAAGTGGTGCATCAACGATGCAATACAAAATGTGCTTCCTACAAGAACTATACGTTTTACCATGCAAAGTTCGATTTTGCGGCGGAACCGAACCTTAGGAAAGAATGGCTAGATGCAGTGTAGGTCCTGTAGCTCGGGCAAAGGAATATTTGGAGTTCACTCTACTAAAAGAAAATTTGATTCATGGAAGGCCATGTTTTCAAACACTTTTTTAGAAATTCTATTATAGTAAGCTCACATGGGCGGTAGTGTAGTGGTTCAGGCCAAACCACTCATGAGGTTCAATCCCCGGCTTGGAGAGGGAGGTTTTATTCATGTGGAAAGAGTTTCGATACATTCTCTCAATATCATTACCTACCGTACCATTCCACACAAAAATACCGTGTCTATCGAAACATTTTTCGAACCGTGCGTGGTACCAGAATCTGCAAGTCCACATCGAGCACTCTCGCCACTAAAGTCTATTATTTCGTCCTTTGGTCACTCAATGAAAGGCCTGGACCATTGTATGGGCTGTTTGGAAAGTGCTCAAAGTTTTTCCACACGAATTGTTATAGAATGACTCACAACAACGCAAATGCCAGTCCGTTACTGAAAGTGTCGTAAAGTTCAAAACAACACTCAAATACACATAATAAAATGATCTTCACTTGTATTGCCCCCTATACAGAAACTATTTAGCAGGGTATAATGTAAAGGGCAATCAAGATGCGAAAAAATAGGCTTAGCGGCAAACACTGGCTTACAAAAAAAATACTTTGATCAGCCTGATGCTTGTCTCCAGCAGTGTATAAACTGCAGTATATACAGCATATATGCCATCATGTATCTCTGTTGATTTTTGAGGGAAATGCTCTTAAATGTTTTTATGTCCAATATATTGTCCAAGCTCTGTTTACTTTTATAATGGACCTGTGTAGTGTGTACTAAATAATTATCGAAATACTCAGTAAAACACGCCTCCGTTAAAGTATAGCTTACTGGATAATTCCCTTTCCAGATTGGGAAATACCATATCTGCCAAATTCCCAAAGGCAAACCAATAATATACGTAAAGGTCCCATTTTACAAGAACTGCGGAATTACGCCTCAGCCACTAAAAAAGCTGGATATAAAAACCTATGAGTTTCAGCATCCACTTTAGCAAATCTCTGGTTACCCGTTCAAGGACGAGTAGTCCACAGATTCCGGTAATCACTCAATAGAGCGCAGTATACTTGAGAACTGTCGAGAAACAGGACTTATAAATGCATGAATAAATTTAGAAATTCTGTTTCGTAACCACCAATTTAGTTAATCAACCCGTGCCTATATCCACTGAGATTTACTCAACGCCTTCCCAGACCTAGTTACCCTCACCCCATAATTATTGAGCAAACCCCCTTACAAAGATCGTTTCTATAGTAAATACCGCTAGCTCTACTTTGCCGAAACATAATATAAAACTACCTACCATTTAATCAGTCTAATCAACTAAATAGCGCCGCACTTTGTAAACGTGTTCCCAATTACTACAACAATATCCCAACATTGCTTTTTTCGACTTCTCTCATGCGGGGCTGTAATTAGGTGCCAGTGCAACAAACTGCGCGTTAACAACTTTCACGCAAATGAAACACTCTTACAGCTAGTGGAAAACCTGTTCATTTTCCATGGCCCTGAATATTTGTTGATTCTACGGTAGAAGCTCCTCAATAAAAACCGCAACGCATGATGGAGTAGCCAATCAAAATGCTGATAAAACGAATCTTCCACATTACTCGTCCACCTGATGTTGAGTGGTTTTAGTATGACCGAAGTGTGGTCAAATTACACGAATATGATATTCATTAGACCATATGTCGTGCATCCCGATCAGCCGAAAGGGCCGAAGATAACAAGATTGATAAGGATATGACCACATGAGATATGTACGGTATTCGCATCGCTGATTTTTGTTCTGCATAGAAATAAGTATCCAATTTCCCTTCCGGAATTCGGATTCATTCCTATATAGATATATGATCAAACCCAACATCCCAACCGACATTTCCGCAAAGAACGTCAAGAAGACCAAATATTTGTCGACGGATCAGCCAAGCCAGTGGGGGTCGCTCAGCCTTGACATGTACTCTATACGTAACGGCCATTTATCCACACTGGCGTCTTCTTAAAACGACAGGTTCTTCACTGGAATCACGGTCTGCTGAGAGAGAAGGTCCTCCCTCAACAGGCCGTACACTGGAATCACCTACAACCCTGTACTTGTTGTTGTTGTTTTTTTGGGGGGGAGGGGGGGCTCCCAATTTCAAAGGGCAGCAAACGCATTCCTGGAGCTCAAATGACACATAAATGACACGGTGCACGTTTTGTCCACCTTTTTTTTGACGTGGGGACAGAGGCGACTGGGTAGCTCGAATGAAAATGTTGTGTCCAATCGCTGTTGTTTTGTGTGCTGTTGGTACTTGTGAGCCGTGGCAGGCAATCAAGCAAGGGGATGGGATTCATTTCCGACCGGGGCTAGAGATGGAAGGTAATCTAGGGAGCTCCATCCCAGACTGGCCAAAGTGCCCCAGTGGTCACCGGGGTCGAAATGCCCTCATCAGAGGAGGCCCCGACGCTATTCAGCCTTGCCCCCTACTGCTTAACCCCCTCTCTACTACCCCCCCTTTTCCGCTAATCTGTTGATCGCAGCTCGCCGCTCGGCCCCCGGAATTTCATAAACTATATTACCGCAATGGAAGTTCCCTTGCCCCNGTTCCCCCCTCCCCTTTCCAACCGGCTGTTTTGTGGTGGAACGTGGGCAGAGAGAAGCGAAACAAGTTCATTTGCGTAGTCTCGTTCGCTAAACCTCGGCCTTATAATGCGCTCGTCGATACCTGATGGATACACACACATCAGTGATCCGTAAATTCTTACCCTTCACGCTCTCTTCAAGGTGAAAAAGATACGCTACGGGGTCGAATTTTCGCATTTTCGACCCATGTATTTTTAACAATCTGGATGTGTTCTATAGAGCATGTAAATGTAAACATTAAGTAAACTTACTAATGAAATATGACTTAATTTTTGGCAGGGGATTACGCAGAGTGAATGGACTGGCGGGCGGGAGGCGGCAGGGTGAGTAGCGGCTGGGGGCAGCTTGGCTGTGTCGCAAAGGCAAGGATGCAAGGATTGATTTTTTGGATTTTGGAAGTGGTATGCTGTACTAACCAAGCCTAACCTTCCTCCCTTGCGGATACAAACCTATCTTCAGCGGATACACGCCTATCCTTTATCCTTGCCTTTGCGACGCAGCCCGCTGCCCCACCGACTACTACCCTCCCGCCTCCCGCACGCCAGTAAGGGCAACTGTATCCGTATACAATAACGAAGGACACAAGCACGATACGTCGTAAGTTACGACATGCTACATTATTGTACAGAGCTGGCTTTCATAAAAAGCTAGGTGGCCGTCGTCATGTTACATGATGTAAAATGGAGTTACAAACAGAACGGATATCTGCATAGTCTATATGGTCACATCGTCTAAAAATAGGGCGAAAAATACATTTAGGTCCGTTTCCGACTCAATAACGCTTTGACGACATCGCTTCAATTGCATTTACAGTAAAATTCTATTCCAGATTGGGAGGGCAGAGGAAGCTGAAGCATGCCCGAGGCTAAAACGTTTCCCAAGGAAGCGTTTTAGCTTCAGGCAATTGCGATTTATCCAGACTATACTCCTCCAAGAACGTCCAATTTCAGAAAAAAACTGATTATTTTAACATGTACATATCCGCAATATATTACGTAGATTCTGGCTCTACACAGCCCTTGTTAAAATCATGTGGCAACAGAATTGACCAAACGGTTTTTTTGACATTACAAAATCCGAAACCACTTTAAGCGCCACCCAGTATTGAATTAATGCAATGACGCATGGAAGCAACAGGCGCGCAGTTGTCGATTAGAAAATAGTAATTTTCCCACTCAACAGGCTCAATATTATGTAACGCACATATTGACCGCCGCCGTACACACTCACATTGACTTCTTCATTGGCAGGCATTTACAATAATTAGATCCTGATAAATGTAATTTGGTTTACCCCCTAATCACAAATGCCTGAATATTATTGACAGATTTCGACATAATGGGTTGAATTTTCGTCCCACGGCTAGTTAGTATTGTTACTGGTAAGGTGAAGTGGGGTAAGTGCATACACGGGGTAAGTGCATAAACAGGCCGCCATATTGGAATGAAAATGGCTGACGACACCAAAACGCATCATGCACTCTTCGTGTAGCTGCACATAACATCCCCGGACGCGTTTTGGTGTCGTCAGCCATTTTCATTCCAATATGTTCATTCCGTTTATGCACTTACCCCGTGTATGCACTTACCCCACTTCACCTTACTGCTAAGTTAGCACCGAAGCAGTTTGGAGAAGGGGATATGGTGTCCGACTGCTAATCGGGAGGTCCTGGGATCAAATCCCGGGGCCGGCAACTCTGACCGTTGTTTTCTGTGGTTTCCCACGGTCCTTCCAGGAAAATTCCGGAGTTGCTTCCGTAATTAATAGGCCACAGCCGCTTCCTTCCGTCCCTATCCTATCCCAAAAAGCAAAGAGTTCCAGGAAAAACAAACTTCCCCCCTAAAGAGCCGAAAAAGGCTGATAACGGGATATGAATTATTATTACTGCTAAGTTAGCAGTAACTAGCAGTGGGACCAAAATGTTACCAGCACAGCAACCGCTCTCTCCAACACCCAATCCCTCCTTTCAAGTCTATTTAAAAAAAAAAATATTCTCACTAAGCTGGGCTGGTATTTCGTAACCTGATAATCCCTGAGGTAATTCCTCATAGAAATCGGGGAGCGGGTGGTTTTAGAAACCGGGGCGCTGTGGGATGGATTGCTGCAGAAACTCGTCGTATTAAGAGATCTACGCGTCTGACTGATACGGCTCAAGGCTATGGGTCTGAATGTCCTTAGGTTAGGGCACAGATGTCTGACGAAGATTTTTTATCAGTAGCAAGAAAGTGCCCTTGAAGTTTGACCTTTCATGGGCTTAACCGCAACCTTCAACCGGGAGCTGTTTCCAGGTGCGGTATAACCTCATCCTTGACATCCCGCAACCCAAACGTCTCTCTTGTTCAACGGGTAGTGTACATGACAGGGGCAAACTCGACACTGTTGTCACATTTTTTTGTTACATAAGGGATCAGGTGTCTAATTAGGAGGTATCGCAATTAATTTGACTAGAGGTGAAAATCGTGGAGGGAAAGTTTAGCAACACAATTCTGCAGCCCTGAGGGTGTTTCGTGTTTTCCATCAGCTGCCAGTAAATCTATCGATCGGAACCTTTTTATATGATATTTGCGCTACTAAATCAAACAAAAATAGGTAGAACGTTACACCTGTAGAGCTCATTAAAAACGGGGATGTCCATTTCTGTTCAGATTTTTAGTCTCACCCAGCTATTGGCGAGAAGAGAAATTACCGTCTAACGGGATGAGATTGTACCTGGTGGGGTGAGATTGTGCCAGCGCATTTTTTAATAACAGTGGTAGCAGGCGTAAACTTGCGAATTTAGCAATGTTCACTGCATTGAGAGATGGTCAAGGTTGGCAATGACGAGTAAAATTCGTGGTAGGGCGAACTGTTGTCTAATAAATGCGCTGGCACAATCTCATCCCACCTGGCACAATCTCACGCCAATTGACGGTATAGCATTTTTCTGCTTTAGCTAGAATTGGAGGGTGTTATGCAATAATGAGTCAGCCCACATGAGAACAGCTTTGAAGATGATACCCGTGAAATTAATTCAGTGTTCTATTCTGTCATTTATGGCAGAAGTATGCAGATTTCACCAGCGTGATTTTAGCTGAATGAAGTAGGATCCTTTAGGTATATGTCCCTGGGCTAATTAGTTCAATTTTGATATTTTTGTGGGTTGACAAATTATTGCATAACACCGTACATGCAGACCATGTGTGAGTTAATTTTTCCATCATTTGTGGCAGAAGTATCGCCACCTTGATTTTAACTGAATGAAGTACTGGTAGATAGGGGCTTCCCTAGCAACAGCTCTATTTAGAGCCCCCCCCTGAACTTTGGGTGTATGTTTCTTGGCTTCACTCAATTTTGATAATTTTGTGGGTTGACCTATTATTGCATAATACCGTCAAATTGCCCTGTACTAGAAAATAGTTGAGCCAACCAAAAGCGTGTTTTATTCAACCGTATCGGACTACAGGTACTGCCAAACAATTCATTAAGGTTTAGTTACGGAAACCAACATTTCGGTTGTATTGGTTAACATTGGATGGGCTGACTCAAAGGTTGGTAGAAACAATCGTGTACCTGTCAAACAAAAGGTCTTGTTCAACCAATGTTCAGCATAGAATCGTGAATAAAATAGAGAAAATGAATATTGTCAATGGGCTGATCCTGACCAAATAAAGGGAGGAGACAAGCGGCAAATGCGATACTAACAGCGCGCTAATTAGCCATCAACTCCGCGAGAAAAGCGAGGTCCTGATAGGGCACGGCAAGAAGCTGTGACAACGATTCCTGTTTTTTTTTTTTGTAATTTTTTTCCTTAGATGCTCGCCGAAAAACTCCGCTACCAGACCCTCCGTTTCCAGACTGGATTTATTTGCTTCCTTTCAGGAATGTTTCCAAAATCAATTTGCCCCCCACCAGCCTCCTATTCTCCACCCTCCCCTTCCCCCCAGCCTGTGCCTCCCAGCCTTCCCGCCCCTTCTTTTTCAGATTAAAGTACTGCAAGAATTTCTAGCGAGAAAGGGCGGCGAGTCCTGAGCAAATGCGCTGAAATATATCGGGAGGATGGGTGGGTTTGGAGGGGGCGCCAACGCAAAAATGTGCCTCTTTGCTTAAGTGGATGGATAGGTCGATCCAGGGGGGGAAACTGTGGGGGTGGGGGAGGGAGAGGCGCTACTTGCAGTTTGGGCCGCGGACCATTCATTTTTCATCGCGCCATCACCCTTGGCCCGTTTCCAAACGCGCCCCACATCCTTCCTTTTAAATGGCGCTCGATCAGCCGTCATGAAATCTGCAAAACACTTACCAAGACGGACCGAAATTTCGACCCCCCCAAATGCCACCCCCCAGTTCTGTTGAAAATGGACGTCAATATCTGCTTGGTAGTCAATAACATTATTTAGGTGCCAGGTGACGTCACACCTGCGACCTATCCCATTGGCTAGACCTTTCTCAAGATGACGTCACCCATGTTGGTAATAATTGATCCGCGCATGTACTAGGCTACACAATTAGGTGCTACTTTGGAAATACCCCCTAGGACTGTTGATTTAAGCTTTGGTTGTAATAACGTATGTTTGTAGAACGGCAGTCTTTTTTTAACAGAAAAAAAAGTGCGTTAGGGCATTTACCCTAGCCTAGCCCTAGTCGTAGTCATAGCCTTGCGTAGCCTACTTGGGGGGTGCTCCAGGGCCCAGCCATGTCGCCTAGGCAACGGGGGTGGTAGGGGGTGGTATGAGGAGGGGTGGATAAGGCCAGCCCCAAATCCTGCACTGCGGGTCCAACAATGGGAATGGAAGAGAGGGCACCAGAAGGAAACAAAACGTGTTCCATCCGCAGCTAATTACGAGTCGATGGACGGACCTACTGGAATTTCCAGCCTATAGTGTAGTGGAGGGCAGTATATCAGGAATGCTTAGGGGGGGGGAGGAATGACCCCTAGAGCTTGGGTATCCCCAACACACCCACACTGTTGTAGCTAGACTCTAGTCCCATCCTATAGGATTTTTGAGGTTAATCTGTTCGCCTCCTAGCCGCCCCAGTCTTGGCTTCGATCACCACCCAATTGAGAGGAATTGATTGGTGGTCTCGGAGGAATTTGGCGCAGCCATGCTCAGATTCCCTTCGGATTTCTATCCCTCAAACCCCCCTTCCCGTCCCATCTTCATGCACTGCTACATTCTTAACCGGGGTACTACATAACGGTCAACAAGTCCAAACAAGATTCGACAAGCATAACGGTGGAGCGCTCACAATAATTAAAGTGGTAAATGAAATGTAATCAAAATGTTGCCAATTGACGCCTCAAATTCTATACAAGTAGGCCTACACACCCCAACCCCTCATCATCCTGGCATCCACCCCCCTCTATTAAATGTAGCCTACACTCATGACCCATGCGCACCGTTACAATGGGAACAAACAGGGTAATGAATCCTATGTATTCGCGACCAGTTGTCTATCATTTGTTACAGGGTCAGCCTCTCCTCTCTCAATACAGGGTGTTTCAACTTTTTTGTCCGAACAGTTATCAGAAAATTGCACGTAGCTGCTACTGTGTAAGCTGTGACTTGCAAACGGTGATTTTTCGGAGGAACGGGGAATATTCCCTGCGAATCGTAGGTTGAAGTGGCATACGCGCTGCCCGCTGAAAATTGAGGGTCAAGCCTGGAAAAAAGAGGGTCACACATGCCATGGGATGTGTGACCTTCTTTTTTCCCATTCCTCATTCCTCAGACAAATCACCGGCTGCAAGTCAGTGCTTACAAAGTAGCAGCTACGTGCAATTTTACGATAACTGTTCGGACAAAATGTGTCATGGGGTGGGTTGGTATAGCGTACCCCTACCCCTGCCAAATTGGGTCAGCAAATATGAAAGTCCTTTCGATTGCGGACCTGTAGTACGATTGGGTATGTCACCGAAAGGGGTGGAGTCCGAAGATGTCTATGCTTGTGTCTGGTAATAATAATTTATGCGCGAATTCAGGGTTTTGTTGATTAAATTGAGCAATTAGATTGTTATAACGATATACAATAATTATTACAGGGTATACCTGGGGTATACGTCGCGGGAAATATTGCAAATGGGGAATAATTTTAATTTTAGCCGAATCAGGTTGGTGTAGTGGTTAAGGAGACCGACTGCTAATCGGGAGGTCCTGGAGGCGTATACTCATCCAGGTCACTCGCAATCGACTTGGTCGATTGCGAGTGACCTGGATGAGCATACGCCTCCAGGGTTCGATTCCCGGAGTCGGCGATTCTGACTGTGGTTTTCTGTGGTTTTCCACGATCACCCCAGAATAATTCCGGGGTCGCTTCCGTATAATAGGCCTCAGCCGCTTCCTTCCTTCCCTATCCTTGGCCCCATCCATATGTGAAAGTTTCAGAAAAAAATGAGTGGTAAAATGGTGGTATCCCAGCACCCTAATGGAGCACCGATTCTCCAAATGGGGTAAAATAAATTCATAATAAATAAAAATAAAATAATTTTAATTTTAATGCAAAATTAGGTTCCGTACAGAGTCACAGTATACCGTGTGTTTCAGAGATCACATCCACATCAGTTAAAATCTCGCGGATATTTCAGTCGCTCACTCGCTATTGTAGCAGTGATTGATACACCCTTAGAAAAAGTGCAATGGCCCTTTATAAAGGTGTACAGTACACAACTAGACTATACGCCAAATATAATGGTGAGGCGATCATCCGCGATGTTTCCATCGATACAGATGCGAGCGTGTTACATCAACCCAAAGCTCAATACGACTTCCCTTTTATAACTTCTAGGTAAACAGTATTCGAATTGAGCTTTGCATTGTACGTACATCTTTAATTTGACTAATACGATTCGGATGAAAAGATCGGAATACAGTTCCGACTCAATTCGAACAAAATTGTCACGTGGTCCATTACGGCCACTAAGCTTCTCAGATTCCCTCTTTCCAGGTCCCACGATATCCCCACCTAGTCACAACAAGTTAACGTCGAGGTCTTCGGACCTGCAGAATATTATGCTAATCAGATTCTCTGCTATCCTGTGCACACACAAACTGTCGCGTAAAGATGAAACAGGATCGGGGTAACGAGCGCTTTACACATCGTGGCTCTAAGAAATCTGCATTTTATTCCATAGCCCATATTGGAATTTAATCGCTCATTTTGCATCCCATCATCTACGGACGAAAATGCAATGCAGCTACATGCGGGTTGATTCGGAAATGCCTCGATATTGATTTTTTTCTATCATATTAGGGAAATTTTAAAGCATCCCCCCCCCCCCCCCGCACTATCTTCGAGGGTTGTAAATATAAATTGCAGTAATATGCGTTTTTAATGCTTCACTTTTGTTGTCACTTAACGACTCTCTCAAGTGGCCATATTCCTTCAATTTGCTCGACTTATACGCCACTTAAAAAACACGTTCGCGGAATAATATCGATGCATTTCCACGTACTTGTTAGATCCAGATGTTTTAAAAAATATCATTAGTTAGGGAGCCAAAATCATGTTTATTAAAATCTGTGCTGAATTTGGTTGGAACCATATCCGTTACTAGCACGGTGATTGCTAACAATTGCGGCAGATGAGAGATCAAAATTTATGAAAATCATAAAAATCATAACTTACGGATATTTATATTCAAAAAGGTGCAGTTTTCAGACTTTTCCATCAATTAGCGGCACGCAAGGCGTCAGTGTGCCAAGAAGTGGGTTAGGCAGCCCGGACATACATACAAACTTTGTGCAAGATTAGTTCAAGCAATTCGTTGAAATATCCAAATTTTTCTGATCGTTACAACCATTTCGATTTTTACAGTGTCCTTAATTAACATTACCACCATGAAGTGCAATTCGGCAGATATTTCCCCCGTAATTTCATAACATTGTTGACTTGAAGTGTTAGCCGAAATACACTGTATCATTCCTCTATAGTTGACGCGGCAGTTCCCTTTAAGCCAGACACTGTATTCAAATAGTAAGCCCAACATGCAACAACCGTCTCCCTTCACTGCAGCAAATGAAAAGTCCTACTCGCTGATGCGATGAATTGCGTTGGAATTCTGTGTTTCAGTCTCGCAGAGTCTGATTACGCCCCAGTAAGTGCCCCCTTGACTCGCCTTTGCCGTCTATATTCCGAATATTCTAATGCAAGCGAGCAAAGCAATTCCAATGTTGTAGGAATAATCAGAGCAAGATGTGGCTGCGGACCAAAGTGCGACATCCAATTGGGTATAGCCTCAGGGTTGCACATGATTACGAAACTTCCGACCGCTTGATTCTAACACTTATATGAAGAATGCTGATTTATAAGATAGAGCACGATAGTACAGCGTTTCTCAACTGGGATTTCGCGGAACAGCAATTAGCCGTTTCGCGTAACCGAAATTGCCAGGCGCTACGCGAGAAATAATTTTTTATGTAGGTTTTCCCTGATATCATTTCAAATGTTCCCCAATTGTAAAATGGTTTAGATACGCTGCTAGTACATGCTCTCGTAGATAATAACGAAGGTCGGGTGAAATAGTACTTACCGATGGAACCGGGGAAGTTGAATCTATCTCACAAGTGACGCATGTTGACCGGTATAAAGAGAGGGCAGGAACACTTCCGGGCTCCCCAATCAGCCTCCTGTAACCCAGAAAAAAGCCACGTGATAAACAAAAACCATCGATACAAATCACTCAATCTGTTAATTGAACCGCAACAAAGATGAGGAATGACCCTAAGGGTGGATGAATTACCCCCTACCCCCTATCCCCCTCACCCTTTGCTTAACATCCCTTTTGACGATACCGGGTAAAAACATCCCACGCACTCTTCCAACTCTCGCTTTTTCATATATACAGTAGTTCGGGTTAGCAACCGCCGCGCCGTATCCAGGAAGAGAGTACGCCTGGGATGTGGAGCGACGCTTTCACTCGATTCTGATTATGAAACTTTGTCCGGCACTGACCTAGCACACCCCTTATCGGCAACGATGCCAGATGGTCGCCGGTATTTTTTTTATAAGGATTTCTGCCGGTTTCTTGCGAGTTAACGGCCACACGTTTTTTTTTACTACTGGTACAAGACGGGGTGAGCACTGGCACACCGGTTTAGTAGCAATGTGTCCGATGACCCCCGAGGCACTTTCATGGCCCACCGGAAAGGTGTAGGAATGGTCCGGGAGAGGTTTAGAGGTGGTTGTCCCACTCTTGAAAGTCTCACCTCCAGTCTTCGGGGGTGGCAAATTGGTTCCTCCAGTTCGGATGCTGTAGGCGGCGGAGGGCCGACAAGCAAAGGGCAGTCAGCGGAGATGCATCCTCTCTGCTTGGAGCTGCTCTCCGTATTGATTTTCGGGAATGGGGGGGGCGGGTGGGCCAGGGTGGGAAAAGGGGTAGGGGAGGGGCGGGGGAGGAGGTATGAAGGAAGGGGTTTGGGCAGGGGGTAGAACACGGGCGGAGTTGTCGGATCGGACCCCCCTCGTGGCCCACTCCCAAAATATTTTTCGGCAAAATTTAGGACCCCATACTCTTAAATTTTGACCCATTTTTTATTCAGGGACATTCCGCTCCAATTTGGCCGATGACTTCATTCATACTCCCCGGTCAAATGTGTCCAAATCATCCGTTTCCTATCCGGGAGTCGAAATCTCATTTTGGAAACAATTTTGACCGGCTTTTCCGAACCTGGAAATTGAAAGCATGGATTAGGAACGAGAGGTGGCAACTAGGTCCACACCTGTCCATGCGCAGTGGGAGGGGTGTAACGGGTGAAGTAGGGGACGATGGGGAGGATGTGGGGGGAGTCGCAGCATCCGGGAAACTCCGGGATACCGCGCATCTCTGAGGAGCCCATTGGCTGGGTTACTCTGCCCAGGATTCTGCCGGAATAGAGATAGTACTGCCAGAAGAATAATTCAGGGAAGCTAAAGATGATCTGGATGCTAAAAAATGGATGAAAGACTCTTCTAGGTCCGTTCTAGTATCAAGTTTGATTCTAGAAGCAGCCATGTTGCTAGTAGGATCAAGACTAAACGACCTAGTTCAAATCTTCCCGCGTAAACGCAAATTGCTGCTCCAGAGGGAGGTTGGAAATATCCTCGGAAGAAACTGCCGGATTTATTGTTCCCTACGGAAGGATCACTAAGCCCTAGCTTTTTTGGGGGGGGAGGTAACGTCAGAAGGATGCGGGTGCAAGGTTTAGGTCCGGTTTCTTTTCNAAATTGCTGCTCCGGAGGGAGGTTGGAAATATCCTCGGAAGAAACTGCCGGATTTATTGTTCCCTACGGAAGGATCACTAAGCCCTAGCTTTTTTGGGGGGGGAGGTAACGTCAGAAGGATGCGGGTGCAAGGTTTAGGTCCGGTTTCTTTTCTTTCCCAGAGGTGTATACTATAGGTGAGATGAGGTCGGATTTCCAGGCCGTGCCTTCTCCAAACACCGATCGAAACGGATCGATTCGCACAATCAGAGGCAAATCGTCGCGCTCTTGGTTCCAGTCACCCGAGAGCCTCTCATCGAAACAACCAAGCGCTGCATTTTGCCACCAATCGACACTTTTTAATGTCATGGGGCGTGATGGCTTTCCTTTCAGGAAGAAGAAGCGGAAGAATTGAATGCATTCTCTTACTTTTTTTTCTCTTCCTCCATCTCCCCCCTTCTCCCCCTTTTCTTTTGAGAAATGTAACGTTGACGTAGAATGCAGAGGGTTGGAATTGATTTCTTAGTGTTAAGGAGCACTCCTTCTCTTTTGGAGGAAGTTTTTGCCAGGTGTTCCGGAATATTCTTGAGCCGGCATATCCTCTCTCGCTCTCTCTAAAGCGGTCAAATTGGCCCGGGGTACAACGACCCACAGAGACTATTGCAGAGTACTCGCCGGAAACAACGCCCTCCTGGTTTTTGCCCCTCCCTCGGATCTCAATCAAGCGACGTCTCCATCTCACGCATCAGCAATTTTATTTATCTCGCATCGACGCCGGCTACAGGAAGCCCCCGCTTTTAATATGTCACCCTATGACATCCAGCTTCATTTCACATGCAATTCACTTCAAGTGGCCTCCAAACTCTTTGATCTTCTAAACACTCCGAATGAATAGTTACTAACTAGCTACAATTTTGATCAATGCTAGATTGTTACCTCCGAAATGCAAGGGGGCAATTTTAGAACAAATATTTGACCTCTAGACATGATAGTTGCGATGCTGATCGATCTGTGCTAGATAGAAGTAGTAGATAAACTGTCGGTAGAAAATGTCTCATAATTATAGTCCATTGTCTGGAGTCTGGACCTGCCCGGACCTGCCCGGACCTGCCCAGACCAGCTCAAACCTGCCCAGACCTGCTCAAACCTGCCCAGACCTGCTCAAACCTGCCCAGACCTGCTCAAACCTGCTCAAACCTGCTCAGACCTGCTCAGACCTGCCCAGACCTGACAATACCCCCCGTTTCCCGCCATTTCATGTCACTTGTCACATTATCCTTACTCTGCGTCTATATGCTCCCAAATAGGAGCCCAATAGACTGCTCAAGTTACATGTAGCATGTTTGAATAAAATGAAGCGGAAGATCGTTCTGCTGCACTCAATTGCTGCAATCAAGTCGACTGTTCCGCCAGGACGTGCGGAAAAAAGAGAAGAAGAGGAAGAAAAAGAACGAAGTGACGTCATCAGAAAAATTGGGGGGGG
>KZ538130.1:77744-118585 GCA_000934665.2 Catajapyx aquilonaris
GATAAAGCTATGCCTAGGGGCGGCAAAAACCTAAATACGTCACTGAGCATCAGTGACATCGGAAAGGGCTATATCACACCAACTTGAGTTGGGAACTGATGGATCAAGGTCCGCGCAAAACCTCTGCAGGAAATGCACTATGCGAATAATAGAATAATATCCACATGACATCACGACACTGGTTATTATACAGGGTGTCCCATCTTTTTTGTCCGAACAGTTATCGGAAAATTGCTCGTAGCTGCTACTTTTTAAGAAGTGACTTGCAAACGGTGATTTATCGGAGGACCGGGGAATATTCCCTGCGAATCGTAGGTTGAAGTGGCACGTGCTGCCCGCTGAAAATTGAGGGTCAAGCCTGGAAAAAAGAGGGTCACCACACATGCCATGGATGGGATATGTGACCCTCTTTTACCCCATTCCCCATTCCTCCGACAAATCACCGGTTGCAAGTCACTGCTCAAAAGCAGGGTTGTGAACCGAACCGAACCCTTGCTCCGTGAACCCGATAACATCGAGCCCGCTCCGGAGCAGTAGAGCAGGAGTCCGGAGCGAGCGTCGGAACGGGGTACGGGTTCAAGGCGGTTCCGGAGCTGAGTGGAGCCAAGGTCGGAGCGAGTCCGGAGCGAGCGGCGGAACGGGGTTCGGGTTCAAGCCGGTTCAGGGGAAGAGTGGAGTGAAGGTCGGAGCTGGTTCGGAGCGAACGGCTCCGGAGTTGAACCAGGTTCAGGAGCGGGGTTCGGAGCGTGTTCCGGATCGGGTTCGGAGCGGTTCAAAGCTTGGTTAGGTACAACATACCAACCCAACAGGGGGAAAGGCAGCAAAACCGATGGATTTACTCCAAAGTATGCATCATATTGTTTTCATGGTGGGAGAATGACATTTCCAAGCACCCGCGATACAGGGTGTACCGTAAATGTCACATTTTCATGTCATGCGCATTTTTGTATGCCACAATATGTCATACCCATTTTTTGGATGTCACATTCTCATGTCATGTGCATTTTTTGTATGTTACAATAATAATAATAATTCATACCCCGTTATCAGCCTATCGGCTCTTTAGGGGGGAAGTTTTTTTTTTGTTTTGCCTGGAACTCTTTGCTTTCATTTTACTGCACTTTTTGGGATGGGATAGGGACGGAAGGAAGCGGCTGTGGCCTATTAATTACGGAAGAATAAACTCCGGAATTTTCCTGGAAGGACCGTGGGAAACCACAGAAAACCACGGTCAGAGTTGCCGGTCCCGGGATTCGAACCCAGGACCTCCCGATTAGCAGTCGGACGCCTTATCCACTATGCCAACCTGCTTCGGTTGTATGTTACAATAATGTGATATTGTAACATACAAAAATGCGTATGACATATTGTAGCATACAAAAATGCGCATGACATGAGAATGTGACATTTGCGGTACACCCTGTATCGCGGGTGCTTGGAAATGTCATTCTCCCACCATGAAAACATGATGCATATATACTCTGGAGTAAATCCATCGGTTTTGCTGCCTTTCCCCCTGTTGGGTTGGTATGTTGTATCAACAGTTCAAAAAGAATTGTCCCTCGCGTCGAGCGGGCAGCCACGCGTCAGGATGAAAGCAACCAGTTAACCGGTTCCCTTCATCCTGACGCGTGGCTTCCCGCTCGACGCGAGGGACAATTCTTTTTGGACTGATGTACCTAACCAAGCTTTGAACCGCTCCGAACCCGATCCGGAACACGCTCCGAACCCCGCTCCTGAACCGGGTTCAACTCCGGAGCCGTTCGCTCCGAACCAGCTCCGACCTTCACTCCACTCTTCCCCTGAACCGGCTTGAACCCGAACCCCGTTCCGCCGCTCGCTCCGGACTCCGGCTCTACTGCTCCGGAGCGGGTTCGATGTTATCGGGTTCACGGAGCAAGGGTTCGGTTCGGTTCACAACCCTGTCAAAAAGTAGCAGCTACGCGCAATTTTCCAATAACTGTTCGGACAAAAAAGATGGGACACCCTGTATATACAGTATGTTGTTGTTGTTGTTGTTGTTGTTGTTGTTGTTGTTGTTGTTGTTGTTGTTGGGCACAAGTTTTACACGGATCTACATGATAGCTTTGATAGCTCGTACTATTTTCGAGATAGGGCTCAATCTGTATATTCAGCCGAATCTGTATCTGCTGATTCTGCTCTATCTACCTCTATTCTATCTATTTCTATTTCATCTCTCTCTATACTCTCTATCAGAACCTATGTCCGTCTCCGCCAATTTCCGACCCATCCATCAAGCTGCTGGGATATACCCTGTCCGATATCACTGACGCTCATTTTTTTAAATTTTAAAATAATATTGAATCAACGTCGATAATATTGGCCACGAGCTGGTGTCACGTGCAGAGAGAGATTGTCTCTACAACAAGTTAAAATTTGGATAATTATAATGGGGTTGTTTGAGTGATGTAGTGGCACAAGCTGCACTTGCGGCAAAGAGCAGCAAAAAATTATACATTTTGTATAACTTTTGTATGATATGGTGATGATTTAAATTTTTAAAAATTGACCTTCTACTCAATACAACGATGGAGTTCCAAAGTTTGCCAACGCTAGAAATAGACCTGGTACTGATCTGGGAGTCTGCGGCATTTCTTTTGATCAGTAGTGCTGGAGAATGTTTCGTAATAATTCTTCCCTTTTATAGGTATGCAATGTTTTAACTCTCCACTGTACTGTTATATCTTTTTAAAATCTATAAATGTTGGGTTGTGAGTTTGTGGGTGAGTTTGTTTGTTCGCTATAGATAGAAATCCAGGGGAAGGCCCCTACACCGCCTTAAACTAGCATATCGGGGGTTACTTTTTTCGAAGAATTTAACGCCGCATGTTTCAGATTCCGAAAATGAGCCTAACTTCCACAATAAGCATATTCCCGATTCATCTCACTACTCCCTTCAACAATAAACCACTTAACAATACATGTCAATATTGATAAGTTAAACACAACATCCCTTCAACAATATTCAAATTTTCAAGTTCCCAGCATGGATATGCCACCACTGGCCACCATTCATATCGATGTCTCACGCCGTTTTTTTAAACATGTCCTTCAATTCAATACATCCGTCAACGACGCTAACCGACGCTAACCGAGGCACGATGGCCACCTGACATGAGTTCGTATCGTTATAGTCATGCCAGGAAAAAAACTGCACGAGATTTCGTCGGATTTGTAAGTAGACTTGCCAGACACAAATGAAACCAGATATGCAACATTCCCCACGTTAAATACAAAATTTTACACCTGGCATAGGCACATTTCTTCAGGACAAACATACAGGGTGTTTACGACCTAACTTTACAAACTTCTAGGGGTAATAGAGGGGACCAAGACAAACATTTTTGACATAGGAAACCGTGTCCGGAAACGCCATCTAGAGGGGGTTCATAGACAAGGAATGGGTGCGCTCAGACGCGTCACGCGTGAGGCGCTAGGCGAGCGGACTGTTTTGTTGACAGATGGCGCTCGGATAGTAACCAACGATGCGATGTGTCATAACGTGGCAACAGCAGAGCCATCTAACAACTAAAGTCCGCCTCCTAGGAGACGCGCGGAGAGTCAACAGCGGTTCTGTTGTTGCCAGGTTATGGCGTATCGTGTTGTTGTTTACTTACAACGACGCGATACGCCATAACCTGGCAACAACTGCGCGCCATCTATCAATAAAACAGTCCGCTCGACTTGCGCCTCTCGCGTGACGCGTCTGAGCACACCCGTTCCTCGTCTATGAACCCCCTCTAGATGGCGTTTCCGGACACGGTTTCCTATGTCAAAAATGTTTGTCTTGGTCCCCTCTATTACCCCTAGAAGTTTGCAAAGTTAGGTCGTAAACACCCTGTATAGGGGACGAAGTGAAGGTGGAGAGACATTTTGAGTAAAATAAAAAATTAAAAAATATAGAAAAACAGACTTGGCCATTCAGTCTTTTCCGGGACCAAATATATCCACATTCCCAATTTTTTACACATCATAGATCGGAATATTATTATATGCGTCGACTCCGCTAACCGAGGCATGACTGGCCACCTCAGACCTTTCCTCGACCTGACGACCCGTATGACCTCGTTCTCTCTCCAGTCCCGGTTTTTTTTCCTTAAAAAATTATTGTTATCAAAACGTTCCACCCCGTGCTTATGAACTGTACATTCGAGTTGATTATCCCTTCACAATTTTATTTCTTCGTCCTATTTTTTCCTACTTTTTTTTTTGTTTTGTTTTAATTTTCCTGTACCCTATTTTGCAAATTTTTCGCAAATTTTACAAACAAACTACCTAATATGGATATATGGATAATATATTATATAAGTTAACCCTTTGAGCCTTACGGACATCGTAATTATGACGCCCTGCGGGTTTTTGAACTGGGCGCGCTAGAGTTTAGACAGAAATGGCACAGTTTGAGGCTCAAACTGCTCCTACCACCTCGTGGAAGGGGGCTCAACTTCCATGGCGTATGTTAGCGTGAGCTACACATACTCCCTCCCGCGGCGTCAGAACAGGGTGTCCCATAAGTCTGGCCTCTTAGGAATATCTCATAGTACAGTGTTTGAGTATTATTATGTAACTATCGTAACAATTTTATAGTGACGTTAAAATTAAAACTTTTAATAAATTTAATTACATTTAGAGTTAATTGTACGTTTTTAAAAATTTCTGGAACACCCTGTAGATAAATTTTTTCGGCATTTTACATTCAAAAGGGCAACCACGAGTTAAAATGATAAATATTGGAGCATATTGTTTTTCGGCATTAATATCCCTCCTACTAATTTTGGTCACGAAAAGAAAAAAACGGCCCAAAAAACCCCGCCGTCAAAGGGTTAATATAATAATTATAATAATATATAATATTAATATCTGCATATAGGGCCTACTGCATGTATGATGGTGCCAATAATATAGCAATTAAAAGGGAACAGCACAGCAATATCATAAAAAGGAACCATAAGATAGGCCTACGGTCATCATCATCATCATCATCATCATCATCATCATTAAATTTTACCCCCCGATAGGCCTCCATTGGCCTTTTTGGGGGGTGGCACACCACCAGCAGTTTTCTGATTTGTTTAACTTCAATCTCCGATGCAAGGAATCAAGGGCATTAGGTAAGGATATGGATTTTCGGGGAGGGACACGGGTGCAGGTGCAATGTCTCAAGTTTGGGCCATGTGCAGTCCTCCAGGAGGTTAGGTTGCCAGACACCTCCAAGGTGCAGGTTAGAGACCCTCCCGACGCAGGTGGAAGGGAACTCCCAGGCGGGGATCGAACCTGGGGCCTTTCACTCAGCAAGCCGAGACGTTATCATCTTGGCCACCACACCTCCCCATTATTATTATTATTATTATTATTATTATTATTATTATTATTATTATTATTATTATTATTATTATTATTATTATTGTAGGATACTAGTATCATGACCATAAGATTTCTCTCGGTTGTTGGTGGATTCTCCTGAGATCACGTCTTTCGCCGAATCATTAGTGGTAATGGTTTCATTGCACTCCACTGCACTGCACTGGTAGAATAATGATAAAATCACTGCAATACCATTACTTTTTGTATTAATTTATTACAAATATTTGCATTTAATAAAGTGCTTTGAACATATAGGCTACCTTATTATAACGGAATATTTATGCTTCCTTGCGTACAGTAACAGTGAAGCTTATTTTATCTAAGCAAATGGCCAAATGCTCTAACAATGCATTAAGGAAAGTCGTCTAATATTTGTTCAAAAGTTACCATAGCAATGTGATTCAAAAATCCAGAGCTATCTCCACAGTTTAAAGGCATGAGAAAAGGGGTAGGTGCCTATGAGCTAATACCTACTGTAAGAACACGTACGAAAAAAGATATGTTCAATTGCAACTGTCGTTAACGGTATGAGGTAGGTCACATGAATTCAGCAGTGTTTGGTTCTATCATGATACCATAAAATTATGATTAATCACTCGCTTATTACTCTCCTACCATTTCCTCGCAATCTCGAGAAAAAGAGATTAGATCGATCGTGGTCGGAACTGTAACAAGTTGATTAAAAAGCCAGTCATATCTCTGGTCCAGCGCAATATGCGGTAGAGTATGACATATTCTTCACGTAATATCTACATACTGTACAATTGCGCTGAAGCAGATACATCACCGATTTTAGAGCAAACTTATCGCTATACTTCTAGATCGTATCCATCTCAATATTTCTGTTGGGGACAGTATAATATGATGCACTATACTTATTTCCAACATGCACATGTACAGCAAGCGGTATAATAATAATTATGTTCTTTACTTGAAAAACGTGATGCTAATGTCATTTGATAATAGTAGATATCCACTTAGCCTATACTTGTTAGTAATAATTGCACATGCACATGCATATGTTTGTATTTGAAAGGTTCTACTGACAATCGTCAGCTTGAGACACTGAAAAAAAATGTCACAGAAACTGAAATCGTAAATTGTTGAGCCCCACATATGATGCGGACTAGGAATCCGCTGGCACGATGGAATGCTTCAATATGCCTTGATGTATTGGAAACCCCTTAGAATTTTCGAATCAGTCCAGTGCCCAGGGACAACCTGCTTGCAAAATGTAGGCGGTATAAAATCAAAGTACAGAGGCCATCACAAGACAGGTCAATATACCTTCCGCGATCATACATAAATAGTATGCTAAATCATTTGTTGTTGAACTATACTGTTAGTAGGTAACCTCTAATAGAGGTTTCAGAAAATTTAAAGCCTCTATTTCGAGGTCACCTGACAAAGAGTACAGTTTACAGGGTGTTTCAACTTTTTGTCCCAACAGTTATCGGAAATATTGCACTAAGCTGCTACTTCGTAAGCAGTGACTTGCAATCGGTGCTTTGTCGGAATGGGGAATATTCCGTGCGAATCTTAGGTTGACGTGGCATATACGTGCTTACAAAGTAGCAGCATAGTGCAATATTTCCGATAACTGTTGGGACAAAAAAGTTGAAACACCCTGTATCATATGGTTGAGATTACACGACAGGCGTATACAGGGTGTTAAAAGTACCGTATTTGGGTCATTTTAGTTAGTAGTATTTTTCGCGAAGCTCAGTTTTTGTAGATTGGAATTGCCTCAATCCAGGTGCCATAATTATCATAAAGCAACTGCTACATTCGACCACTTGGTAGAAATTGGGCACTTGGATCGGAGTGAAACAAGCTACACAAAAACCTTTGGCGACATTATCGACAACTAAAAACGACTCTGATACTTGGAACACCCTGTATACGTATATAGGTTTAAAAAGTACCTGAGGTTACCTAGATTTACACCAAATGTTTCTTGGTAACCGCTCAAAAATAGCACTAATAAGCACTAATAATCTAAACTAATAAGCACTAATAATCTAAACTAATATAACTAATAATAAATTATGCAGCCTAGTGTGTACTGTACATATAGTGTGTACATTATGCCTTATACAAGGGAACTTCACACACTGTGAAAGGATTTGCTGAATGGAACTTATTGGCACAATGATAAAGACAGGTAAGTCATTCACCAAAATGCAAACCGTTTCGGCTGAGCGATACAAGGTCAAAAGTTATGACCTCTCGAAGTCATCCAGGACAGCTTACCTAAGCGAGAAGGGTAAAGCACCTGGTAACGCACTGGCAGATGGAAAGAAACTAGCAAATTAGCATTATTTACGCATGTTTGTAATTGTGTTCAAAACAAAATAATCAAATATGAATTCTAAGCTGTCAAAAACCTATATTTTCATATACAATTCGTGCCAGGTATGTCAGAAGTAGCTCTAGCATGATAACATGTTTTTCTTTACATACACGCAGGTTTCCGTGGGCCTGTTTGTAACATGTCTGGTACGAATCGAGTATGAAAATGTAGGTTTCCGATACCTTATCATTCATATTTGCTGTCAAAAATGCAGAAAGAGACGTCCTTGAAAAAGTTGCCGGATTATTTTAGAAGGTCCACTTTCCTACCTGCTATAAGCCCCAGGCGGGTAGTTTAGGAATGTGGTCTTTCTTATCTGCCTCGGCTTCCGTGGACTACCCAAACCCGTGCACTATTGCAATGTAGAGCTCTGCTGAGCAGAGTAATTCGCCCTTTCCAATGATGCAATAAAATGTCTGCTTTTTTGAGCGCAATATCTGAAACGTCGCTCGTAAGGTAAGCTGTCCGAGATGACTTCGAGAGGTCATAACTTTTGACCTTGTAGCGCTCAGCCAAAACTCTTTGCATATGGTGAATGACTTACCTGTCTCTATTGTTGTACCCAGTTTCATTCAGCAAATCCATTGACACATTCGTGAAGTTCCCTTGTTAGTCAACTCCAAAGTCGTAGGTACTTTATCTTTTATCTCTGGATACATACGTAGACACTGTAACGCAATTTTAGTGTACGTACGAGCCTGAAGAAAATTTCATAATGACAACTTCGCAATTCCTTTTGCAATATACTGGCACTGTAGAAATCGTTGCATCCTCTGGCAGAGAGAGGAAAGCTTCAAAAAACCATTTTCAGATTAGTTTCTCTATGATAATATTTAGCGGAAATTATTACTAACATTAGAGGAGATCCTGTATTAACCTCCTGAGACCCCTAGTACACCTTTCAATCACCTTTGTTTTTGATTTTTTTACGCGTTTGAGTTAGTCAGAAGGTGCTGGAAAAAACAAAGGTACAGTATACTGTACCTGGGGTCTCAGGAGGTTAAACTAAAAAGTAAAATTCACTTTTTCCCATTTATTCTTCGAGTTATGGAAATCAAAGAGTCCAGTATATGTCGCGAATTTTAAATGCCTAATGGCCACAGCAGTCTTTGCGAGCCAATTCCCAGGCATCTTGTTCGCTGAACCTGACACCCAATAGTTGCACAATCATAAATTTAATTTATGATTGTGCAACTATTGGTTGTGAAATATATTCATCGTAATAAAACAATTTAAAGAAATATCACAGTGTGCAATTAATATTAAGCAATCATTTATTAGTGGCCCGTTCTCTGTACGTAACAAGTACTGCGTATATTAATGTGAATACGAGAGTATTATTGTGCCTTTATATTACCCATCAGGTGCGTGCCTGAAACAGACTACAATCAATGTTACATGTCAGTTGCATAATATTGTTCTCTCTTATTATATCCAAGCCCATACCCAATAATCCCTATCCAATGCATTTCCAATCCGTACCCACCTGACGGATCACACGATGGCGTAGGATGAACCGAGGAGTATTAGTCGATTTGAAAATTCATTTCACCCTATTTGTGTCATAAAATACTCCTGCAAGTACATTCCGCCACATCGCCACAACCTTACATCACCCCAAAAAATTTAATCCCATCCTGCATTCAAATACTGATAGCTTTATAGGCAGGTGTCATTGAATTACCGCATGGGTAGTCTCCCAATGATAGTTTCACACTATCTGATTACAACACAGGGCATCAAGTTGCTATTGAACATAATTAACATGCAATAATGATTTCCGCTACTGGATTTGATACGTGTCAGTATACTTGCTAGATCCTTGCAAAATATCCCCAGTAGGTGCCTCTAGCTGCACTTTCACAAAGCAAAATGAGTCCTTTTATACAGAAGACCTATGACGTCTTCAGCATTCAGTTTGTACGTAAATAGCCACGTACCGAGCAGAAGAAGTCTTCTAACTAAGGTAATATAAACCGGAACCGGTTCTATACCTGAATAATAATTACACGAGACCATACAGCTAAAACTCCGAATATTACTTCAAAGGAGAATTTTTTCACAAGATAATGGAAAACCCAGTGATATTCGTGGCCCTACTATACGTATTGCGTACCTACAGTAGCCTACACTGTTATATGCCATGTACTGTACAGCAGATTTTGCCGTCAACAACTAGTCGAATAGCCTCATGCTTAAATGATTTCAGAGCCTAGATATTAACTATTCTGGTGCCCAGCCCATTCGTAACTATAAATTAATATTAATATGCGACATGAACTTACCTTCAAAGGCTGTCGCGGTGATGTGGATGACGGTTTGGTTGTAGGGAATCCAAGAGACGCAATCCTATGTGCATTTCACTGTTTGCTAGTCTCAGTTCATTTCTATTGAAGTTGGCCCAATTTTCTGAAACAGAAGCATTGCCTTGTGGTTGGAACTTGTCCCGTAATAGTAGTAATAATTAACTAACGGACACGGTCGAAACTTGAGCTCTCGAAGTTACAGCAAACCTACTCAAGGTGTGAGCCTGCGGTACCTGAAGCTCTAACGTAATATTGAATCTAGTTCTCAAACTTTTAAAGTTAGTTTTGAGGGTTCGACCCCCTCCCCTCCACCAGCTTCTTACCCCACTGGCCAAAGTGTTGAACTAGATCGGCACGGTTTCTAACTGTCAACCTTGTGGGCTGAAACTCTAAAAACTTTTTTTATTTTTTTTGGGTAAGAACGGAATGTGGGCTTCGAAGTATAAAATTACTTTTCTCAGCTTCACCACATGTGGCGCATATTACGCTACTTCAAACCCATACATTACCAAGTACCCTATCGGCTGAAACGTGAGCCAATGAACAAGAAGATAAATCTTCTCCAAGCAAGGAAAACTGTGAGAACTAGCATGCTTACCCTCTGCAAAGTATCGGTTCTAACCGGCTGTGAAGATGTCAGTTGCGATACATTGCCTTGTAAATCAATACATTATGCCTACTGCCCTACTATCCGCCCAAATGGTAGAAACCGATTATTATTATTATTATTATTATTATTATTATTATTATTATTATTATTATTATTATTAGGATACCCGGCGTTGCTCGGGTTATGGAATACTTTTCCCAAAGAGTTCTGCTATACATACCTAGAGAGAGCCTCGGGGTGAAATGTGAGGCAGGCAACAATATTGCCCTAAAGATGGCGGACGTCGGACATTATTGGACTAATTCCTGTCCCAGTTGTCATTATTGGTTGCTAGACAACTGTCAGAACACCGGCTTTTCTGCCCATTCGCCTCCTGCGGCCAAGGATGACCTCGGAGGTCAAGTCCAATGTGCTAAAAACCTTCCCAGTTAAAAACTACCCCTAATGATCCCCCTAGGGCATATGTCGAAGCCTCCGTATTGATTTGCATCGGGAACATACAGACATACATTGGGAAATGTAATAACCCTTGTAACATTATAACAGGAAATATGTATAATAAGATAAGATAATAATAAGAATGAGTGTGTGTACAATATTGGACCAAAGATGGCGTCCACCATAGGAGCGGAGCGACCCAACCCTCCAAAATGTACAGTGGTATGTGAGTCTTCATGTTATCAAGTCCTCTGCCATCTGCTGGTTGGGTATGAAAGCTTAAGAGATTCTGACGTAGTTTGCGTCCCGTCCACCGTGCAGCTTTCCTGCCTTTCGCCTCTGCGACCAAGGATGACCTCGGAGGTCAAATCCAATGTGCTTAAAACCTTCCCCGTTAAAAACTACCCCTAATGAACCCCCTGGGGCATATGTCGAGGCCTCCGTATTGATTTGCACCAGGAACATACAGATATACGTTCTGAAATATGTATAAGATTATTGTTGTTGTTGTTGTTGTTGGTCAACTGTTGATATGGAAGGACTTTCGTAATGGGAGACCGAATGTGGTACCAACCTACCCCATGACCTACACCCTATAGGAAAGTAGATAAAAGTGCGAGGTCTCCTGTTATGAAATCGTAGCCGAAAATAATGACCTCAGTTGCCTCTACCCGCTCAAAGAAATGCGAGCTTAAGCCGACCAAATTCGCTCGATGAGGATACCCGGTCTGTATCCGAATGAGGAAATGTTATCTTCTCCGTTGCCAGCATTTGTGAGAAATTGGGGGGGGGGGGGGNGCAGGGGGGATTTATGCGAAGAACCTTGAAAACATCTCGGTTCTAGCGCCGGTGCCTCTCGCCAAACCCACTTGTTGGAGTTTTAATAAAGAGTCTCAAGAGGTTGGCAAACAGTTTGGGGGTCATCATCGAGGAAGAGGAAAACGCTGGTGGATGAAGCGAGGGAATGGATGTGGGAGGTGGGGGAGGGGGGGTTCTGTCGATTGATTCTAAAGACTCTATGGGAAAAAAGTAGGGTTGTAGAGGCAAGGGATTTGCTCGTTTTTCCAGCAAGCTCTTTTGCACCAAGGAAGCGTCTCTTGAGAGTTGTCGGTTGCCTCATATTCGACTGCCTCACAGAAAAGGGGTTTGTCGATATTTTGGAACCGGTGTCGTAATCATGCCACACTCCATTTTCTTTAATATCACACTGATAATCCTATAGAAACATGGACAGGTAGGTTAATATGGCTCAACACCTGGCTATAAGTCATAAGGTGTGTTGCTTCCCTACTGGCCGGTACTATTTGGAAGTAAGTATCATTTGAGATTGAAAGATTGCATTTCCCTATAGTGGAAACCAGCCTGTGACGCAAGGGGGTAACCTCGGTACTCCGGTGTACACCTGCGAGTGGTACTCCCAGGTACTCCTCAGGTACCTCACTCTTTATTAGTTATTGGTACTCCTTGAATTTGGTACTCCAGTGTACACTTTTCAGTGGAGTGATTACCCCCTTGCTGTGACGTATGTTTTTAATTTTGTCTGGTGGAACTGTGGATCGAACCAGCTTCTGTGAGAAGCAATATTCACGACCTTTTTTTTTTTAGGGGGGGGGGGGGCGCTCTCCCACTCGGTTGCTTCCACACAGTGCGTCAATGAACATTCCCATCGTGCTTCTGTCACGTAATTACGAAAGTAAACCGATTTTAATTGCGGCGATATTATCTGTTTATGCTAGTGCGGTCAGAATTAACCCTCCCAAGTTAATTAGTGTAGGACCATGATGTCGAAAAAAGGCAGTACTTTCTCCTATAGTTATCCCATACAGACTGCTTAGTTGAACGACCCAAAATAATGTTTAATTCAACTTATAATAATAATAATTATTATTATTCATACCCCGTTATTAGCCGGCGGCTCTTTAGGGGGGAAATTTTTGTTTTGACTGGAACAGTTTGCTTTCATTTTACTGCGCTTTTTGGGATAGGATATGGACGGAAGGAAGCGGCTGTGGCCTGTTGTTACGGAAACGACCCCAGAATTATCCTGGAAGGACCGTGGGCAACCACAGAAAACCACGGTCAGGGTCGCCGGCCCCGGGATTCGAACCCAGGACCTCCCGATTAGTAGGCGGACTCCATATCCACTACACCAACCTGCTTCGGTTTAATTTAACTAATAAGTGTAGTAATATGTAATCACTAGGACTATTCGCACGTGGTTTAAAAATAATTATGAGCACATTTTTATTATTATTTACGTAGCTTTACCCCATTAGAGGGAACAGAGCCCTTTAGGGGGGGTGGATTACCACCATTTTTCTTACGAAATTTCTTCGCATTTTTTTTTCTCTCCGGTGCAGGGGTCAGGATAGGGATTTGCAAGTGTGATGTCCGAAATTTGGGGGTCGTGTGCAGTCCCCAAGGGGGCCAAGGTACAAGACACCCCCTAGGTGCGGGTCAGAAACCCCCCCCCCCCCCCACCGACACCGCACCTCCTCATGGACGGGACAAGGATAGGAAAGGAAGGAAGCGGCTGTAGCCTATTATTTAGGAAGCAATCCGGAATTCTCCTGGGGGGACCGTGGGAAACCACAGAAAACCACGGTTAGGATTGCCGGCCCCGGGACTCGAACCCAGGACCTCCCGATTAGCAGTCGAACACCTTATACACTCCACCAAATTGCTTCGGTAATTATGAGCACATGAATTTTTTCCTCTAAAAATCCAGGGGTCGAATTTTTGTCGCACTGCTAGTTACTGCTAACTTAGTAGTACCAGCGCTGCCAGTGGTACTGCTAAGTTAATATGTACTACAGTCCTTCAAACGAGAGAATGGGTTGACGTCACATTCAGCCCGCCTCTACCTGGCTCTTCGTAGGGCTGTGCGATATCCGAAATTGCATATCGACTTTCGATACTAAAAAATATCGAATCGAAGTCGATATATCGAAAATCGAAAAACCGACATCGAAAAATATCGAAAAATATCGCAAACCGACATCGAAAAATATCGCACACCGACATCGAACCGACATCGCGATATTCGATACATCGCACATGCCAAACGTCGGATATCGCAACTTCGATATTAGGAAAATATCGTATCGACAGTCGATGTATCGAAATATCGCACAGTCCTACTCTTCCCTCCTATCACGTCCCCGAATCACTCCGCTGCGCACGGCTGCTGTGACGTCAGACCATTCTTTCGTTTAAAGGACTGTAGCAGTGACACGAAAATTCAACCCCAGGTATTTTTCCATGATGATATAAGCACGTTTAACCAACCAGATGTTTATCGTGTTGACTTTTTGCAGCATGTAGCCATAGACAATGGCTCTTTGAAACCCATTTCAGAGGCGTACATCACGCATGCCTCAAATGAGCGCATTACTAAATTATTCCAAGCACACATTCACAGGACTACACTAGCAAACTCTATGAATGCAGTGGGTGCCTTGTGCTTGCAACCAGTTTCATGACCTCCCTATCCTCTAAATTGCTGTACCCAAACTTGGAGGATTGCACCATCACAAGTGCTGAATTGTTCCTCCATTAAGAATTACTGACGCACAAGAAAGCTTCACATATTTTGTATAAGCAAAGCTAGTTTCTGGATCGTAGAGCATGCTTTTACGATGCAGTATACAAGGGTAACGTTACCGGATTCACTGTAAAGCTCTACTCAGATATTGAAAAATTCAATATCACTCGCTATACTATTGAGAAAAAAAAGTAATCCGATTTTATCCACCTTTTGGTATACAAGGACTGTAAGAAGGTGTTGGGAAAGGATTTTCTCGTTTTTGAACCTATGTACTTAATGTACACCTATATCTGGATCGTCCCACACGTCTATACTCTTAACCATTTACCTTCTCTAGAGAGGGTAAATGGTTAAGAGTGTATGTCCGTGATAAAAAAAACAAGGTGCAAACATTTTCTTTGGAAATTTTTTTCTCAATGATAGGGACAAAATGTCATGCACGTGCCGGGGTTTAAATTAATTTTGCTCTGAAAGTCCCGACAATAAACTCTCTGGGATTGACGTGAAGTCGGTCGTGTCCTGGGGACATCTGTCAGAAGGATAAGAGAGCGTCGCAGTTTAGTTAATATCTCGGCATTTTTGTCCCGTCGACTTCCGCTTGGAAATATATATAATAATGTTTATTACACGTCACCTTCACTTTATTTTTTTAGGAAGTCTGGCGGTCTTTATATTCCGTGAAAATAACATTCTCTTCCTATTTATAGTCATCGGAATTGTCAGATGTCTGGAGTATTTTTTTGTGCATATTTCATAGTGTGTTAAAAGTTATTGCACGATACGGTCATACTGTAGCTTTTCTAATCATAATTCTACCGCTGCAGATTGGTAAAGTGGTTAAGGAGTCCGACTGGTAATCGGCAGGTCCTGGGTTCGATTATCGGGGCCGGCGATCCTGAACGTGGTTTTCCATGGTCCCCTCAGGATAATTCCGGGGTCGCTTCCGTACAATAGGCCACAGCCGCTTCCTTCCTTCCCTGTCCTTGGCCCCATCCATGTGTGAGGAAGATTTCAGAAAGATTGAGTGGTAAAATGGTGGTATTCCATACCCCCTAAACGAGCTCCGATTCTCCCAATGGGGTAATATAAAAATAATTTAAAATAATAATCATCATCATCATCACCACCATCACGACATTTCCCTATAAGGGGTATAGTCAGCGATGACGGGAGCCGCAATCTAACCCAAAATATGAGCTAAATTAAAACTTGTAAAACGAGGAGGTGAAGTGGCGCAGCGGTAACGCTCGCGCCCACAAATATTAAGGTCCCGGGTTCGATCCCCACCCGGGGTTCCCACCTTTATCCGTGCAGAGTTGGGCCATCTCTGGCTTCATTTCGGGTGGCAATTTCCGATAGACTAAGCCACCCGGGGGAGTTCACAAAATGACCGTTAGAGACATTGCATTGCACTTCGCACATCCCCTCCTACCTACCCTGGAGTAATTAAATAAGATCCTCTTATATTCCGATGGTGGTAATCCACCCCCCCTAAAGGATATGGCAAATCCCTATGGGGTAATGCAAAAAAAAACTTGTAAAACCAAACGTAATATAAACAGCCCGTCCCGCCCCCCACCCTTGCCCATCTCAGACGACAAACACTCAATATTAAATTTAAATATTACACTATGCAACGCGGTACTTTGCGAAATCAAGTGTCCCCCCATAGATGATGATGATGATGATGATGATGATGATGATGATGATGATGATGATGATGATGATGATAACTCGGGCGGAGATGCCAAGCGTCGAAGGCACGCGAAGGGAGAAGCGCGAGCAATAATTACTGTAGAAATATGTAAATATTATTAAAATGATTTAAGCATCAGATTCAAGATGCTGACTAGTCTAAATCGGCAAAAAACAGCAACACTGAAGGTCGACAACAGATTAGCACGTGCTAATGAACAACCTTGCTATGGCAATAAAAAGTGTCTAACAACCAAGCTTCACCGCGTACAGCATTACACAAGTACGCACTATCGGATCCAGGCCTAATAAGTAATCAAGAAAACTTTATTAAGCAGATTAATATTCGACGCTATTTTAGGTACATTAAGCAGCTTATATAAATAACACAACTTTAATTTCATAATTTGAAATAACTCTTAAAATCACTTTAATAACACTACACCGCACAACAGCCTACAACTTCTATCAAACTTTTCTATAGCTCTTGGCCTAACACAGACAAATAAATGTTTTGAAAGGTGTCCTGCAAGTAAGCTGTAACCTGACAGTTGCAGCAACTTATAACTCAATCCCACGTCACTTAAAGAGTTTTGAGTATCGTGCAGACGCCTCCCAAACTAGACAGCATTCCAACCCTCCATGTCAGTTCAAGTAGACTTTACCAGAAGCGACTCAAGTTGGCGCCTCCAGCTCAAAAAGAGGCCTTTGGGACACAACAAAAAAAAGAGGAGTGGCGATAAGATAGGGGCAGACGACCTGACAAACGTGGTTCGATACTAGCCCGTCAGGTGGGGTGTGAATATGTAGGCGTGTGTGTGTGAAATACAAACGAAAAAAAAAAAGAAGAAGAAGTATGAGTTGAGTGTGGGATGTGCTATGGGAAGGTGTGCGCGTGTGTGAATACCCACGTGTCTTCAATGTCCATTTATATTCATGGACAGGTGATACCTCGACAAGGTCCCCTGACGTCTACTGTATGCACAGTGAATCCTACGGACACCCCCGGAATATTATGATTTCCAAGACGTCTTTTGCCAATTGGGGACCTATAGGAAAAGAGAGTCTGCGGGGGAAAGTTGCGCGGCGATTGGAGATCAATCGATCGATCATCCGGGCGCGGTCACTAGTGTAAGAGTACGACCTTCGGCGACCGTGACGTGGAATATGTGAGTGTGTATTTAGCACCCATTTTTTTTTGCATAAAAAGTTAGCAATGCGTCTTATCACAGTGTTAGTAAAAATAATCAACAAAAAGATGGACATCAAATAATCGGAGGGTGTCGTAATGTATCAGGCTGATAAGTGGTGAGAATATAGAGATATCTAAACGGTGTCAGATGGTCCTCTCACACGGCATCAGAGGGGGGTAGTAAAATATTTGGAAATAGGTCTCTAAATCATGGTTGCCTTCATTTGAAGTTTCACCACCTCATCATCCGTGACAAAGTACTGTGCAGGACCATGTTATTTCATCACTTCCAAAATAACCGGTCTGGTGGGCCAGGTCATAAAATTTCGAAAGAGGGGGGGCCTGGGTAGAATTCCAAACTGAAAAAGTAAACGCGGCTTCGAATGTTGGCGGGGCACAGGTGCCAGTTGGGAGGATATTTACCTGCACTATTATCATAGTTATATTCAGATACGTATGATCACTGACCGCGTTTCAGTGTCAAAACAAAAGGCATTCCTATCATGGTATTCCCCATACGCTGAGATAACAAAAGAACATTATCAGAATAAATTTTATGAGGACATTCCAATAAGCTAGAATGTTGCTTTGGCTACGTTTTGAGTTTCGTGACGTAAAACTAACAATTAAAATATATTTAGTTCGGGCTCATCTATCAATTGAGAGGCTCCCAACAAGAGTGGTTCAAGTGACCAAAAAATCATTAAAAAATTGGCATCGTCATACCATCTTTCACGTGCAGAAAAATTCCTGGACGACTTGAACCGAAGATTCATATTTGATCACATATGACTTCAGTGTTTTTCTCGGAAACAACATTCTGTGACTTGAACCGCTCTTGTTGGGGGTTATGTCCATAAAATTTTACTCCTTAGGACATGACAGTCTTGTACGAACATGTTGCGTAGGTTAGGGCATTATTACGATAAACTAAGATTAGTCACACAGGATTTCCCTTGACTGAAATCTCTCGCTCTTTTTAGCGTTTTAAACAGCGCGCGATTCAACCACAAGCTCACCCAAAAAGATCACAGTCCCTGCACAAGCATCACTAAAACGTCCAGAAGAAAACAACTAGGCAACAAATCAGGTCAAACAGCCCATCGACTGCACCACCATACTCCTCCGCATCAGCCAATCTGTTGAAGAGCAACGTAGCGGAAGAAACGCTCGTCCCTGTACCGCATTGTCATCAGGACCCAGAACACCCAACCACAAGAATATAAAAAAAGGGTCGGCAGGCGTGAGTCTAGTTATAACCGTCCGCGCGCAATCGAGCGATTGCTATGGCATGAGGCGATAAGGCTAGCATTGGCGATAGCAACGGCGACAAGAGCAGCCGTGGAGGTGAGAAACGGCTTCAAATTTGACCCTCAAAATGGATCTAGTGACTTGAATTCGGCTGTATTTTATCCTGCATGTGTACCGTGAGTGTGTGCGTTACAGGGTTGCGCCTGCGGATCTGCGGTTGAGACGGATGCCGCCATGTAGTTGCCCGCGGAAGGTGAGTCCACATGGCGCCACTGATGCTACCGTCCATGTTTGGGAGTCCGATGTGTTGCAAACAGGCGTTGGCTAGTTGTAGTCAGCGGTGTGTAGATACGGAGGAGTTGATGAAATCAAACTAGATTATCCCTGCTGACTGATAGGACCCTCCATGGCAACTGCCGGAAATGTGCCACTTACATACTTCACATATGCGCCTTTGTGGTGCACTTTTGGTATTAGTAGACTGGGTAGTCTATACTATTTCAAAGGCTATTGTGCGGGCACAGTGTCATGAAATACGGAGAGATGGATAGAGCATGGAGTGGACAATATGAGAAGATTTAATCTTCATTGACCTGACTCATTCATATTCATTTTGGTACTAAAGATTTGTGTTTTCAGCTATCCCAATTGCACATTCATGTCTGTCCTGGTGCTTGCTGATGTGAACAGGTAAAAAAAAAAAAAACATTGCAATAGGCCAGGCCCGCGGGTCGTATCCGACCCGTGAAGACAATTTGTGCGGCCCGCGCAAAAATTTCGGAATTCCTGAAAATTTTGAAAAATTAAAATTGCAAAATTTTGTGCCTGTGCCTTTCTTTTTAATTCTTTTAAATCCGCAAAAAAACATTGTTTTTTATTTATACAAGCCATTTTCATTGATATATTTAGCTAATTTTATCGATCTTCAGAGAATTTAATGATAATTTATGCAATTAATGGAAGTTCATTTAAAACTATGGATATAGCATAATTGCAAACTTTATTATACGTTGATTTTTTTTTTGTAGATGCGGTCCGTCAAATTTTTTAAAATCTCTATGCGGCCCACGGAGAAAAAAGGTTGCCCACCCCTGCGAATAGGCCATTGGTGACAATGCAGACAACTCTAATAGGGCTCTTCCGAGGCACCAAATAATTTATTGAAGGGCTTACTGCAACAATGGGATAACCCACAACGTAGCCGTAATGGTGGAAATGGATAGTATACACAGTACTTCTTATTCATTCTTTCAACTTGTAATAAATTATACAGACATGTGCCAAAATAAGAGGCACTTTTTTGTAGCATTGTGCAATAAATGTATTCTTCCTAAGTTATATCCCTTTAGCGTTAGTTCATTTTCTCCGTTTTTACAAAATGTGGGTTAGCCAATTGTTGCAGTAAGCCCTTCAATTATGAAGTCACAAAATATGCTGAATGCATAAAAGCGCGTATTCAATTTGATGCAACGATAATGAATTGGCAAAATGCACAAACACATACTCATTACCTCTCTAGGGTATATTCAGCTATAACTGCAGTGTCGAGGAAGAATTAATTGGGATTAGTTCATGCTATTTTCAACCGTATTTTTTGTATTTCAGACCTATGTAATTATATTCCAAATTCATCTTATCGTCTATAGTACGCTATAATTACACCCCTATAAGTTTAGAACAAATCTGGATCATTGTGGTGGCTTCGTCCTCTGCACAAATGTCCAACCACATCAATGTACAGAGATAGGAACTGGATAAAATTAGACAGGCGGTGAATATGTAGCTAAATTATATTTATCGTACATCTGTGTGCCTTTTAGAACTATGAACGAAGTAGCATAAAGCAAGCAGTCATAGTATGGATGGTATACATTTGCTTTTTTGTACGATAAGAATGCAAATGTTGGGCTGTCCCACTTTCACAAGAAATGATAGTGATTGTAATGACGGGTTAGACAAGCATTATTTAACTGCTGTACTGGCCAACCAAGAGTCTGTGAGTCTAATTCGATACTTCAAAACACAAAGTGGACTTAGGCTAGTCTATTTCATGCCTTGGTAAAATATATGTCTGTACTGAAGAATGGAATGCGATATTATCGGGCAAGCAGACTTGTTGCTTCCGCGATACATCGTTTACTATCGTGTGACACCACTTTAATCCTATAGCAACAATATTAGGTATCCAAAACATGCAATTTCATTTTTTTTAGGCAGAAAGCAACGTTTCGCAAGTGTGAATGTCTCTTATACACTTGCTTGAACTTGGCCAGAAATCCACCGCGATCCACATATCGCAGAAATCCTATATTTTTTTTTCCTGGTATGGTTTTTCCTGATGACCATTTAGTGATAACTGGAGGCCTTGGGTGCCGAATTTCCTCTACTGATAGTGCGACTCACACAGTGATCTTTTTGTTAATAAGCGTAATTCAAACTAACAAAATAGCGATTTACTTATGTGACAATAGTGAAAGAGAGGAACGCTGAACATAAATATTCTCCAGACGCTCTTTCTTCTCGCTTGTATGTCTGATACCACAATCGACACAACAGACTTCTTAATCGACATAACAGATCTCTTAAGCACCTAGTGTTTATCCCTATCTCGACCATCAATTTTCCACAACCAAGTTCTTTAGCTCCACACAAAGTACTTCACGCTGACCACCGAGATTTGTGACTACACTCCCATCCGATGCTATGCATATAGGGCCCGACAACTCAAAAAGTACGTAACGCTGACGTAGCTCCCCCCCCCCTCCTCCTCCTCTAAAAATTGATTTTCATTGAACTCTCGCCCTAAATTCTCGGAAACCTTTGTTTTATTACACAAGTCATAGGTGTCTCTTTGTCCCATTAACGAAGATACCGGTATAATTATACGCTCGTATAGTATGACAGATCGATTTTGTATTATTTGCAAAGCCTTTGTGCTTTGTAAAGTGATCATGCTTAATGTAGGGAAATCTGATTATAAAAAACCCCTAGATGGTATTTTTGTCGGATATGACGGAACGTGTCTAACTGCCTTTTTATGACCGTAATCAGTAAGAAAAACACCACAGGTATACAGCCACATTAATGCTGTATTAGTGTAAGTCACACTTAACTACATAATAACTGCATGATACTGTGCTTTTTAAATTGGTTCAGCATGTACTGTAAGTACGACACTACTTCTTAAAATGGTATGAAAGTCTGACACCCGGTGATGTTGAATCATATCAGAGGCGGATTATGATTCAAAGTCCTCCGTACATGGTCAGCAGGCTTGGGCAGCCTTTTCTGATTCGATTATTTACAGTTGAAAGATATTATTATATCGTGTACAGTACTTGAAATAAAACTACCGGTTAGAACTAAAACATGGTATGACCACTTGTTATAACATGATTTTTTTTTCTCCAAATTTCCGGGTGATATTTAAGTTTAAAATAATGCATCTAAGGGCTACAAGTGTACAATATACACATGCATAGTAATACACACATATAGCTTGCTTATCAGGTTCGGAATTAGCATAGTATTTTTTTCCCCCCCCCCCCCCCCCATTGGATATGGCAGGTTTTTGATCCAGTCTTCAATTCAATATCCATAATGGTGATTAAGTTTTTGGCTCTTAAGCTGCATTAACTTTAATTATACTACTGATATACAACCGAAGCAGTGGTAGCGGAGGGGATATGGTATCCGACTGCTAATCGGGAGGTCCTGGGTTCGAATCCCGGTGGCCGCCGACCCTGACCGTGGTTTTCTATGGTTTCCCATGGTCTCACCAGGAAAATTCCGGGGTCGTGTCCGTAATTATAGGCCACAGCCGCTTCCTTCCGTCCCTATCCCATCCCCATATACGAGAAGTAAAAAACGAAAGCAAGAGTTCCAGATAAGAAAATATGGTGGTATCCCACCCCCCTAAGAGGGCCCATGGCTCTAGCACGGGGTACAAATTATTATTATTATTATTATTATTATTATCATTATCATCATCATCATCATCATTATTACTACTGATATACAGTATAATTATTATAGCTACTATTAGGTTGAGTGGGCGCATTCTTTTAACTGACACAGATAGGAAGGGGAGGGATCTAGTCAGAAAAAAGGGTTCAAAATTTTTTGGTCTGGGGGGGGTCATTCCCAATGCCTTCTCAAATATTCATTGCAATTCTGGAAATGGCTATTTCCATTAAACCTATACTGTATTAGCAGCTACGACAATTATTTGATAGCTCCTAAAAGTTCTGCATGACAACAAGAAGCTTAGTGCCAAAAAATCGGTTTACTGACACTGACAGTTCAATTATTGCACAAGGTGTACTTCCTATTAATGATCTTATTATTATCTTGTTCTCATACATTTTCTTATGCCCTGCAATGCCTACGATGTTCTCTTTCCATTATTTCAATCATCATTAGGTAATTGTTATTTTGATTAGTTTAAAATAAATTTTGTTTTTTATGCTAACATAGAAGCAGTAGGAAGACCTGCAAATCACATAAATCAAATCAAATTCCTCACTTTTATTACTTGAGTGACATTGTTATGCAGCTGCATGATAGAAATGCAGCTATGCAACAAATACGTGTATAATGAATGTGGAAGTTATGTACTGCAAGTATAGGCATATATTGTTGACTTGACATGTGCAATTACTAAGGATGAACCAGATGGTGGCCAAATGATACAGATCGCATTGAATTAATCTAGCATCTAAACACAGCCTGTGTAATGAACTCACTGGTAAGTAGCATATCATATACAGTAATACTTAGAAGTGTGAGAGACCATTATTTTGTCAAAACAGGAAAGCCACTGTAGTCCTGTTGATGAGGAATCTTGACTCACTAAATGCCACAAAAATAGAGTGTGGAGGACTGTGCATTTGTACAGTACAAGGTATAGGATTCGAGATCATTATACACATGGCTGACCCATGTCTCATCTGACTTGTTAGTACCATCCCATATACACCAACCCAAACGCGTTATATGAGGGTGCAAGGACCTCCCGAAGATGCTGAGTTGCCATGTATTGCATGTGATTATTTCCGGTATTCGTGTCTGTGTTAGTTAGAAATTTCTGGCACTATAAGCTGCTTATATTAATTACACTTGAATAGTTATTAGCGGTTATCAGAGGTATTCATTGACATGATATTATTAGGCCGAATTAATCATCTATCCTAGCTCTGGATTGTAATGGATTTCCGATTGGAAATGGCCCATTGGAGCATTTGGCATCGAACGCAAGGATAAAACCCACTTTTGTAGACCAGATCCTCTTGCAGTCTTTAAAAAGGATGGGTACACGCAATCTAATATTATCAGCTAATACTTTTGATAACCACTAAGAACTATACAGAAAATAAGCATTTAGTGCAAAAAAATCACAACAAAACCAGATATTTCAATTGGAATACCGGTATACCAAGTAATATCGCCTACAAGGCATCGAGTAAAGAAACCCTGTGGGCCTTGTGATGTAATAGTTAGTTGCCATATGCTTCTACCTATGAGGTCCCGAGTTCGATCCCGGGTCAGAGGATTTTCTGATTGTGTGAAAGAACGCATGTCGATGGTTTCTCTTTATGTTCGCGGAGGTTTTCTTGGGAATCTTACGTTTTATCTCTCAATAATAATTCATACCCCGTTATCAACCGGCGGCTCTTTAGGGGGGGATATATATATTTTTTGACTGGAACTCTTTGTTTCGTTTTTTACTGCGCTTTTTGGGATAGGATAGGAAAGGAAGGGAGGCGGCTGTGGCCTATTAGTTTAGGAAACAACTCCGGAATTCTCCTGGAGGAACCGTGGGAAACCACGGTTAGAGTTGCCGGCACCGGGATTCGAACCCAGGACCTCCCGATTAGCAGTCGGATACCATATCCCCTCCGCCACCACTGCTTCGGTTACGTTTTATCTCTCAAGGTCCATCAGTAGGGCAATAATTAGAAGATGGTCGCATAAAAGTCAGCCAGCTTATGACGGGGTTACCAATAAATTATTCTCATGAACATAATTATTATAATCTTATGAAGAATATTCTGACGAGACGAATATATTGTAAGCTTACTTGGAATTGTACCGGCCCTATTTCCTGGTATAATCTCACTGTTGAATAATATTGATTCTGATTTGTTGGTGTATTTGACTTGTAGAGGACATCATCATGGTCATCATGACTATTGGCATTTGCAATTAAAAATCATATTTTTTTGCGTAACGCTATAGCAGGTTTCAGCGTATATTGTTCGTTACATCTTACATGCACTCTCTTAGGACGAATCTGAAAATATTTTTATCAATAAAAATTTCTGATCTTTCCTATCATTTCAAAATCCTTTCCATTCTGAAGCTGCCCATCTTTCGTAGATTTTCGGACAAAAAAACTACTACAATATCTATTACACTTATCCCTCTGTCTATCGATCTGGCCGCCAGTATCCTTTGGCTTCCTGCAGGCTGTAAAATAATATGAGCATTTCCAAGTAAGCCTATTGTATCGTTTGAGCTAGACGGCTTTTGCACTTGATTATACATGTAAGGTCTAACAGATTAACCGCACTAAGCTCTGCACATCGAAACTATGCATTCTCTTCCATATTCAGTTCAGTCACCCTAAGGGGTCATGCTGCAGCGGTGGGTTGGGTGCCAGCCATATTATTTTGCTATATGGCCGCAATTTATCTTTTTGGAAAAAAGTGAATATGATTCGGCAGACTTTGATGGCATGCAGCCTGCACACTTTCCCAGCCATGTCAATGTGCTGCGGCACACGGGTTCAGAACATCTGCTGCACGGCATATGTGGAAGTACACCCTCATCAATGACCTACATGTCAAATGCTGCATTTTAGGTGAAACCGAGTGGCTCATATTGGCTCCCAAGTGACGTCAGACACCGCAAGACCTTTTTTTTTAATACTTACAGAGACCTTGTGTGGAGATTTTGCTTTTTCATGAACCTTATAAGACAGTTGACGTTGTGAGTCATATCATCCGAACAATCTGAATACTCTTACCGGTCTGTACAACCTTGTGTAAGAACAAGGTCAGCCTGGTGACAAAATGAATACGTATACATACTTTACCGGCTTCATTTGTAATTCAGAGATTGGTTGCGCGTAGTATTTCCACATCAGGAAAGTTGAGAGAGCGGGGAGGGGGGGGGGGGGGAAAANATATGTCGGTGGTGTACCACTTGCATTCTTTAACACCACGATATGTAATGCTCCTTTTCTAAAAATAGACTATAGCGATATACAACATCCTAAAATATGTAAACCAGAGAAGTACAACACATTAGCTTTCCCTTCCCTTTATACATTCGCAATGAACTGCAACAAAGAGAATAACTTGAACTAATGAGTCAGCAGAGAACACATCTAAATATGGGCGTAAGGAGGCGGGATTTACTGTTTGCAGTACAAGTCCAGTAAAAAAGGTTGACAACCTGAACTACAAGAATGTCAAGGCTGTCTCTGGCGTGTATTCGTAGTTGTGACGATTCCGATGTTATTTTGTTTTTGCTAGAAAAATCTGCATTGTGGATGTCAACCCTATGCAGCTATAATATCACGTTCATTGCCAGACGCACATGTGGTATACAGCTGCCATCACATACCTCCTACTGTTTGTGTCTATTTCTGTATGGGAAACTGCTGTCACGCGTATATACAATCCATGGATGCCAGCTAAATTTTACAGGCCATCTCCAGCCTTGGGCATCGGCTAGGGGTATATTGGGCTCTCCCAACACATAAAAAGTGCACAGTAGAGCATACCGCTTAATATCAAGCCAACCATAGCTATAAGCACCGGTCACTTGAATAATACCTGCATATAAGCCAGGTCGATTCCGAGTCTTGAAAAGAATGTGGATACCAAAAGCTGGTCCTGTGCTGGCTCGAGTTGGGCGAAACAGCATGATTCTTTTATTACACCTACAGCGGCTGCAAAGTTCGCTGCATGTGATGTACAGTCAAGTTGTTTAGTCAGGTAGTGCGGATTCCGAGCTCTTTGATGTCCCAGTAAGCATTCAGGTTTTATGAGGATTCAAGGGAAAAGTTGCCGCCTACTCCAGTGTAACTAGGGCTCTCCGGGTGTTAGTAACAATGCGGTTTGTCTCTTGGTGAACAGTGATGCAACGGTGGTCTGGTGCAAGAGCCTGCTGCTCCTGCTTGATGGTGGCCGTGGTCGTGCTGTTGCCCCTTTCTTCTACCGACAGCTCCTACTGTTTCAACGGCGAATGTTACCACATCTTGCCACCAGGCAAGCTCAACTTCAGCTGCAACCCGTCAGACAACACCGACTCTGCCGACAGCGAGCTACGAGTTACCGCACTGTTACCTGCCAACCCCACGTCAGTACATCACTCTATCTAACTGATAGCTGATAATGGTCTTAACTTAGTCCTGTCTTTTAGGTACGATCCTTCGTCCAAAAAGGCGGGTCCGGCTATTCTACTGGGTTTCCAAGAGGTGTTCCGGCGCCAGCTCATCAATGGTCTGAATGTGTCGATCCAATTCCGGGACTCCGGCTGTTCCATCGACAAGTCCACTCCGGAGGCTGTGGAGGCTCATGCCACGGATGCGGCTCACGTCTTCTTCGGCCCATCATGCGAGCTGGCCTTAGGTCAGTCCTTCTCCAAGAATTCAGGCCTCTTTTTCACCCAGCACCAAAGGGTCATTTGAGATCCCCCCCCCCCCCCAACTCCCAGAGCATCAATTTTGATGCGCGATGCTTCCACTAGATTTTCAAAAAAAAAAATGCTGAAGAAATGTAAGGGAACAAGCCAGTTTCCTTTATGTGAAACTAAAGTAGGGCAGGAAAACTATTGGGCTGCCACAGTGCTGTAATCTTCAGTGGCCATGACAGGTGCTGCGCTTGGATGGGTGAGTCTGCTTCCAAACTGCACGACACTACACGAGGCCAGGCGCGAACATTTTGGCACCAAAGCTCGAAATAGTGGCCAAGTCAAGAGAGAGAGAAGTGGATGGACAAAAAAAACGGTAGTTTGCACATAGCTCGGGTCTAGTCCAAACTTTGAAGAAGACGGGCTCCAGAGTATTGGGGAGTCTGTCCACGCAAAAACGTTTCCAGTTTGCCTGTCACGCTTGATGAAGATGGACGAAACCTTGCTCACTCCTGGCTATTTTGCTGCCTCGAGAGAGGTCACACTCTGCTTGCCGCAATTCCTCCTCATTAATCTGCCAGAAGGGGCAGTCTACGAGAAAAAGAAAGAGCCAACAGAAGAAAATCTTCTGTTAGATCGCAAATCGCCAAGAATCAATACCATTAGTGGCAGAAGTGGCTACTCTCTACCCAGTGTAATATTACAGCACTATGTCAAACTTCAAGGATCTGAAACGGTATAACGTAGACGTCACAACATTTTCCATGGAGATAAGTCGCTAAAGAAGACTTTAAAATAATTCTGCTCCTTATCAGTTGGGCCGAATTTTCCGGCATCGCGCCTGCGAGCTGCTTCCGGAGAAAACAGCTATATCGACTGCTACTGGAATCTATAGGTCTAAGGTGGAGGCAGCAGGAAAGGTAGACCAGAAGACACGTGACTGTCAGTTCAGGCCACACCCCTATTGCTCACCGAATTACTGCGATCGATCATACCTTCTCTCGGCTCCTTCCGCATAATTATCATATATTTCTTCTTCTGCTCGGGTCTTTGAGTAAGGGCAAAGTGGTCGAATAGTTCAGCGAAAAATAGTGCCGGCCAGAAAACGGAATTACTTCTGGTAATTACGTTATCAGAAACGAGTTTCTGGATTTATTTCCAACTATGCACCAGCCGCCAATACGTACCAGGTGTTAATTACGCCATTAGCAGAGTCTGCTTGTTTTTCAGTCTCCAGAGTTCTTCCAGAGTTTTCACACCTCGTCTACAATAATTAAGGCCCGACCTTGCCCGGATATGGCGGTTAATTAGCAGCAAAATGGCAACAATGCAAGGTTGAACATATGTACCTGGCACTATACATTCACCTCTAGCAACAGACCTTTTATGTTTGTCAGGTGCTGCGTAACCATAGAATATTCAGCGTTGCCCTCCATGGATAATTCATTATATAAGGTGTACAGAATGTTTAGCCAGCCAACCTTTTAATCGCAGCACGAAAGGAACTGGCCAGAAACAAACCGGGCAACATTCATTCACTTGCGCCAAATTGCGCGATTAAATTTATTCCCAACTCTGGCACACACAAAGCTTAACAAAGCCACCAGCGCAGGTGTTTCTGTCGCATGAAAGCCGCATTCACTACAATCTCATACACAAAAGCCTGACCCGGGAATAATAAGCGTACCCTAGCGGTAACTCCTCACAAGATGGGGCAGACGGTGTGACGCGCCATGACGTTTTTATGCCCCCACCGCAATCTAGTGGCGGTCCACCTCAACTTTTGAAATGCTGCAGAACATGGGAAAATTCATCCCTAATGGTCTACCTGCCCCTAACATGGTAATGACAATAAATAAGACAAGATTACATTGTTGCAATGAAAATAAATGTGAATAAAATTTTTGGAGTCTGGCACTCTGATAACGATGCTCCGGGTCACCAGTTATGTGGAGGTATAGCAAATATTTGTTCGGGACATGACCCTCATCAACGTGAAGGATTTACGACGTTGATCTCCCACACATAGATCACAATTCGTCTTATTCATGATGTTAATTAGGAAAGTCATGAAACCGCCTACATCACAGACACGCCAACCTGTACTTCAGGCTGCCAATATAATTTACACACACATTTGGCTGTTGGGGGCACTCCCTCGAAATTATCAATAGCCTATAAAAAATTAATTCATAAGATTAGGAAGTGTTAGCACCGTAATCACACAGAAGGGTTTATGCCTGGTTTCAGCCTAGTAGATGGCCATTACTGGCCCTACTACAAACCGAATAACTTGTTACACAGATCAACCGGATGATCCGCTCTACCCTACTACAACCAGGGGCGATGCCACTGGAGAATTGGGAGGAAGCTACTTAACGCACCCCTGCCCCTACTTACCCCCAATGGCACCACCTTTGGTCAGGGAGAATTGATAATAATCTGTTAATAGTCCCAAGTGCCCCAAAGTGCATCCGAGTTATAATCTTTTTATTTTGCAACAAGTTTTCCGGAAAGCGTCCCTGGACTCATTAGAGTCTAATCATTGTTCCTGATGTTGCCTCTTCCCTTGAGAGACCTTCAATCCGTGCCTGCAGCCCCACTTCGCTCCGCGAACCACATCACAGATTGATAAAAGCTCCCAACAGTAAGCAAAGTTTGTAGTCGCAATTTTAAAATATTAACTACCAATAGTGCACATAAAACAGTTTAACCTATGGCCAAAGTGGCACCGAATTTAAATATCACGAGCCAGCCCCAGATTTTTATGAAAGTCATAGAGAGCGTGATACTCAAGCCCTGAGCTATGATAAATCATCAGTAATTGGGCAGGCGATAAGCGCTCGCTGCGTTCCCTATAGTGCCCTTGAATCCAAGACAAAAAAATAACGTATCTGGCTACCCCACTAAATTAGAGGATCCTATCCCAGAGGGGGTGGCGGGCGGTGGTGCCTAAAAGAAGGTTCCGAATATTCATGGGCATGGCGAAAGAGCTCTTTTGTTCCAGGCTTCCTTCTTTAGCACTTTCTTGAGAGGAAATGAAGCTGTGTGACCTTTTCGAGGTGGAGATGTAAACAGAAGGCTGAGTGTTAGGTGGGTGTCTGAAGGTCACCTGCATACGCCTTAAGACACACTTAAGTCACCTACTCAGTGTCATTTCAAGAGGAAATTGTGTCATCAACGCACAATTACCTTCCTGTTCAGCGAGGGCATTTTGGCGTCCCTTATGCAACAGCGGTTAATTTATGTTGGCCAACCTTCCATTATACGACTCGTTGCGCTTTGTTACTTACGTTAGCTTCAGGCGCGTTTTAAAAGCACGTGAAATAAGACCTGTGCAAAGCCTGCAGGACTACCTGCTTTTCCACGGCTCCTGCTGATTGCATCATGTATTAGCCACCTCTGTACTATACCGATTGTGTTAAAACCTAGCTCTCAGTGCTAATATGAACCGGTCGCCAGAAGGACCTGAGTACATAAAATGGAGGAATGCTTTCATGGGAGAGTGAAACGGCCATTTCTCCAGGACATCTAGGAGGCCCAGTCTACTCAAATTTCGCAAAGAAATAGACATTAAAAATTAATCCGGTCGTTATGTTGGATGTGGAGTACTTCACTTGGATTGAATACGAGCCTATCGAAAATCCACTCTCTAAAATTATTGGAGTGATTTTACACTGGAGGGTTTTCGAATATTTCCTTCGCTAAATTTTTACCACAGATATTTGAAGTTATGGATAGGTTTCCACTAACTCTCTTCTAAAGGGTCACTCAAGCTGAGCAAACTTGGGAGTTGAAAATTTCACTCTTAAAATTTTTGAGTGTGCATAATTATTATACAGGGTGTTTCATCTTTTTTGTCCGAACAGTTATCGGAAAATTGCACGTAGCTGCTACTTTGTAAGCAGTGACTTGCAACCGGTGATTTGTCGGAGGAATGGGGATTGGGGAAAATGAGGGTCACACATCCCATGGCATGTGTGACCCTCATTTTTCCAGGCTTGACCCTCAATTTTCAGCGGGCAGCACGTATGCCACTTCAACCTACGATTCGCAGGGAATATTCCCCGTTCCTCCGAAAAATCATCGTTTGCAAGTCACTGCTTACAAAGTAGCAGCTACGTGCAATCTTCCGATAACTGTTCGGACAAAAAAGTTGAAACACCCTGTAAGTCCAAATCGGGATTCAACAAATCAAAAGATAGGGTGTTCCAAGTTCGTGGGTCGCTTTTAGTTATCACTGATACCGTATCGTAGTTATTTTTGTGTAGCTTGTTGTGCCCCCGATCCAGTTGCCTCAGCACTATCAGGTGGTCGAATGTAGCAGTGTCTATAGAATAGTGCACCTGGATCGAGCCACAACAAGCTACAAAAAATAACAGCTCTGAGTGACATCTATATAAATAAAGCCGTTTGTGAGTCTGTCTGTCTGTCTCTCTGTCTGTCTGTCCGCCTGCCAACCGTCATTTACCTGCCATCTGTGCTCCACCCCCAGGCCGGGAGAGGATCGAGGTGTTGGGGGTTGACTACAGATGGCAGGCAAATGACGGTTGCTGTTATACAGGCGGGAGAGGTTCAAGGTGTTGGAGGACCACAGATGGCATTGGTGGCCGGACACACAGAAAGACAGACAGTTGACGGGGGTACTGGCAGGTGTTTTCCCTTCATTCATTTCTTCCCGGGCAACGCCGGGTGCCGCAGCTAGTTCCCTATAACTTTTTTTTACGTTACCCCGTGATAATGCTGAGCCTTTTTAGGGGGGTGGAATACCACCATTTCACTCCATTTTCATATATTAACTTCATTCACCGGTGCAAGGACCCAAGAACTTGGAATAGTCTATTTTCACAAAAAAATGTCGAATTCAGCAGCTAATATCGCAAATACTCGAACACTGAGCGACATATGAATATTAGCAGTTATCTCAGGTGTCAAGTGACTTCTATCTCCACACACGATTTCCCCTTTTTCTCCAGATCCTCAGTCAGGGATACCAATTAATTATTCCAGGCTGGCAGATTTCCGCGGATGAATATGGCTCAAATTCCGAGTGCGCCCGCAGGAAAATGAAGCGTGAAACACGTCTCGAATGTGTCCAGGCAACTGATGAGCAAAAGAGGAGCAAAGGGGAGGGGATGGCACAAGTTTGGCAGTGTGATTAGCCCCATCTAGCGGTTTCAGTTACACATTATTGAAACATCCTGAAAAAAATTTGGTGCAATTAGTGTCATTCAACTACGCTTATAGTCAGTAGCGCATAAAAGGGGGACAAGCAAGTTTTGTTCTTCAACCTCCGCTTGCCCATTATCTTCTGTATGAAGGGGATGGAGGAGCAGAGGAGGACTTGGGGAGGAAGAGACATCGATTTCCAGGGAAGAGGATAAAGGTGTCCGCCCCTTTTACTCAGAGCCGCCTTTGTCATTCTCCCAACACTCGATATTTCGGTGGGGGAGAGACTCTCTTATTTTCCCTTTGTAGTCCCCTCCATCCCCTACCACCCACACATCTCCGCAAAAGCCTAGGGGTCAACCGCACATGTATACTGTTTCTCATTCTTTCGACGAAAAACACAGAAACCGAGAGAAAAAAAAATGGTGCGAAAATCCTGAAGGCACTTGAGAGGATTGCTCCAGAACTGGCAGAGGTCAAGTCGCAGAAACAAATTGGTGACAGTGTGGACCCATCAGAAGAGCTGGGGGTGCCATCAGTCTGGGAGGGCAGCCATTTGTATCCGGAGGTGGGGAGGGAGGGTGATAGGGAGGGAGGTGGGGGGAGGATTTTGTTTGCCTTATGGTCCAATCCATCTCTCGTTGCAGCTCCGGTAGCAAGGCTGATGAAGTACTGGAACACGCCGCTGTTGACTGGTGGCGCACTCACCTTCGACTATACCAACAACAAGACGGATCCCGAAGATGTGTACTATCTGACTACCAGGACTGGATTCAGCTTCAAGGGGATATCAGATACAGTTATAGCCGTTATGGAAGAGTTAGTATCAGTGTCGATTGAATTTACAGAAATTTTGATGAATTTTTGAATAATTTTCATTTCTTAAGGAGGTACCGAACATTTCAATCATAGATTCCTCCTGCAGGCTGTCATCTGGAAGGATATTTATTTATTTATTTAATACCGCACTAGCTGCGGCACCCGGCGTTTACCCGGGAAGAAATGAATGTAGGGAAAACACCTGCCAGCCAGTACCCCCGTCAACTGTCTGTCTTTCTGTGTGTCCGCCCACCAATATCATCTGTGGTCCTGCTACTCCAACACCTTCAACCTCTCCCGGCTTGGGGGTGGAGCACAGATGGCAGGTAAATGACGGTTGGCAGGCGGACAGACAGACAGACAGACTCACAAACGGCTTTATTTAAATAGATGATAGGGCCACCATTTTTTTAAATCGAATTTTTCTCAAATTTCCTTAATCACCGGGAAGGCTGCTATAGGAATGATATGGCTAACCGTCCGTCATTCATTCTATACAAGACCGCCCCTGTCACATGTTAACCTCTTTCTGTGGTTATAACATTGCCGTCCGTGTTGGAACACATCATAAGCACACAAGAGTATGAGACCACCAGCACCAGTGCAACATATATGCCTACCACCGGCAGGTAGACCATAAAGAACTAACCAGTTTGCTTTGAAGTAATGGAAGTCCATTATAAAAAGCTGCTCAAAAACCTTTGAAGGGGAGTGATGTTCATTTACGATTAGACTAGCAAGTGTTTCAGAGAGGTGGCGCTGATCTCGCAGGCGTTAAGTAACGTTAATACAATTTATAAACTGACAACATATTACTCAAAAAAGACGCGAGCTCAAATGTGACTTGAGTATTCTCGTTTTCCTATTACTTTCCTCATGTCAACAAATGCTCAGCGGAGCTGTAAGCGCCTTTTTTTCACTATGTTCCGACTTTTTAACAAGGGCTTTCGAGTGGGATGAGGAGGCTTAGAACGTTATAAATTCTTTTCTGAGAGCCTTTTGAAATTTTATGCGCGATATTATTGATGTCGTGCTTATGAAAATGGTGGCGTTTGTGAACACTGTTATTGTTGTAAAAATTCCGGTGTATAATCAAGATCTTTGTGCGCAGTATTTGCTGCAAACATGATGAAAGATGAGATCTAACTGAATTGCGTTTTAATCGTGGTTTTAGGCCAGATTTACTATTTATGTTTTCTCTTTCGGATGGTACAGGCGATGGCATCATTTAGGGTATATGTAACGGTCCATTAGGATCTGCTGAATAATTTGACGCAGGTCATTATGCAATCCCAAAAAATCTAAAAATTATGGGAAAAACGGGTTCTGATATGTGAGACCTTGGGCCCACCCTACATGACATAATGATCTGAAAATTCCTATCATATCAGGAAGATAAGGTTGCTAAATATATATCCGCGTGTTATTAAAAAACGGGAGTTCAAAGTACATCCATCATATGAAGCAGTTTCATAATAAAAGATATCCTAATATAACAATGATTAGAACTGCGCACACAATAGCCTATGATAAAATTGTGGTGCAGAATACCCTGATGCGAAAGGGACTTATGTGACATGCATTTAATTATTTGATAGGTCCTCTCTGCCTGCGCTACATCACCGCTCCATACATTTACAGTATATATAAACTAGGAGTATGCATACTGTATACCCTGTATATGGAGGTGACTAATTAAATCGCAAAAAGGAGGGAAACCCGCTCAAAGTGCACTTTTTAGCCAAATGGGTATTTGACATTTGATATGCTACTGCCCCATAAATATTTGAGTCGATTTTAGACCAACACTTCGGAAGTGGTAGAGAGTAGTCCTTTTGAGGTCGTTTATGGTGGCATATGGCGATATTCGCAAGAGTGCATTGGAACAGCTGATGTGGTTTTTTGATGGTCGATTTTGTAATCGGACACACTTCCCTGTCTATTGTGGCCTGACAAATAACGGATAAAAATCTGCGTCATATTTTGCTCACACGAAATTGAAGATGACATTAATAGCTCAAGTCTCCAGCTAGCACAAAATTTTGTATGGGAATGATACACACCTACGTTTCTGACGAGTTGATGTCATTTCGGTGTAACTGCTCCGGTTTCACTTAGATGTCGTGGGCAAACAAGAGAAATCCACTGTCTAAGAACCCAGTGTCCAACTAATCCAAGACAAAGATTTGACCTTGCACCTTGATAGTAACGACAAAAAAATCTTGGCTTTCTGGCTCATTATGAAGCCTTATGACTAGACTCCGGATTTTTAGGTACAAAAAAACCTCAAATAGCCACAAAAAGTTTACTTTTTTGGGCATATGGAGGATAATGTTACAGAATATAAAAAAGCCAGAATAATTTTATAGGCCTAAAGTATAAATATGAGGTCACAAACCAGAGCAGAAATCAAATAACAACGATCAACTGAGACATAATTACAAAACTTGGGCAAAAGACAAAGTGCAAGCAATTTATCACTTGCTCTGGACTCTACCGCAATTATAGCCAGTTTCCATTTGCACAATATGTTAAAATTTAGAAAAATATTTCATGTGTCACGGAAACATGATTCGTAGTATTACTTCTGAACGATTTTGATCCTTTCAGGAGCACAAAAAAATACTCCTCAAAAAACCAAACATGCCTCTGAAGGAATAGGCCCCAAAAGTCCCGAAATTACTGCAAAAAGTTCAAAAACTATCCCAAAAAAGGCCAAATAGGCATGAAAAGTCGTAAAAAGGCAGAATAGGCAAAATAGTTCCCAAAACCACGAAATCATATAGGCCATTTTATGCACTATAAAACCTACATTTTCTACATCCTCATACACTCTTATGAAACGGATAGATCTCTTCACAAAACGATCCCAACTGTACAGGTAATAAATAGGCATTTGCCTAAATATCCGGACCCTACTTATGACTAAATTTACATTTATTTAATTTTACTTTAAACAAATTATTTAGAACGCCACCTGCTGGTGTAAATAACTCAAAACTACATAGGGTCGACCTGGTAAATTTTTCCTGCAAGTTGCACGTGCAATTTTAAATTAAGTATTAAAATGTGTCAAATTCCCCTTTTCAAACGCACAATTATTGGAGACCCAGGAAATATTCCGCTACCAAAAAAATATTGGCCACAGAACCAAGCCCAGTTCCAATCAGGCTTCAAATATTGTGAACTTCGCCATTGCAGGTAGGGGGGTTGGGCGAATTCCATAGTGTGACGTCATCAGTGGGACATGCTGGCTGACCGAGACGGACCACTTTTACTGCATTATGCAAATACGAATTCCATGCGGGGCCTTTATCAACTGTGACGGTTTGGTTGGGGCTGATAAGCAAGAGGCCAGTATACCCCTCTGAGGATTGGAATTTCCAAGTCGGACTGGGCCATAGCTATGATAAGCTTCCACTGGGACTACACCCCACTACACTGTACAGTTCACTTTTCATGAGGATCATCCTCGTCATTTTCCGCGCAGTTTCAATCCGGGCCCATCCATGCATATATCCCAAGCCTTCTACTTTTGCCCGGCTCAAACAAGTTGCAAAATTGAGTGGAAATTCCTCGATTTTTTTTTTTTTTAAAAAAAGTGTGTGCACATGTTTCACGTTGAACAATATCCACAATTAGTTCATTGCGCGCTCTATTATTCAGACCCGTTCGTAGAAAAGGGCGATAGGTATTCCATCTATTAGTGCTTTTCTAAAGTTCTATTACAATAATATTTTCAACAAGGGGTTAACCATTTCGATACCTACAGTGGTACTCCCAGGTACTCCTTAGATACCTACAGTGGTACTCCCAGGTACTCCTTAGATACCTTACTCTTTGGTACTCCCAGGTACTCCTTAGATACCTTACTCTTTGGTATTCCTAGATACCTTACTCTTTGGTACTCCCAGGTACTCCTTAGATACCTTACTCTTTGGTACTCCTAGGTACTCCTTAGATACCTTACTCTTTGGTACTCCCAGGTACTCCTTAGATACCTTACTCTTTGGTACTTCCAGGTACTCCTTAGATACCTTACTCTTTGGTACTCCCAGGTACTCCTTAGATACCCTTACTCTTTGGTACTCCTTAGATCCCTTACTCTTTGGTACTCCCAGGTACAAGGGGTTATCAACTCCCTGGAACCTGTGTACACCCTGGCCAAGGAACCAAGTGGAACCGGCTAGGAACCAGCCTGGAACCGGATGGAACCTGCTCCCGGTTCCAGTATCTGGTGTACACTTTTTTGGGAGTTGCTAACCCCTTGCCCAGGTACTCCTTAGGTACCTTACTCTTGGGTACTCCTTGGTACTCCAGTGTACACTTTACAGTCGAGTGACCCCTTGATTTTGCAGGTTCCATTTTCAAAAAGTGGTGTTGGTCTACGAGAAGGACGACTACAGCGTAGCATCTGGAGAGCAAACCTGCAAGATGTTGATGTCCACTATGGTCGAATTCATGAGAAAATCAAATGTCAGCTACGTCCCTTGGGACCTAGAACAAGACAAAAACCTAGGCTACAAGATCAACCTGGAGAAGAAAGTGGGCCTCGACTATGCCAGTGAGTTCTCCATTTTCTTTTGTTCCTTCAGGCCAATATTATTCTCCCTCCACTTCCAAAAAAAACTAGAAAAAAAAAACTAGAAAACGACCCTCTGCTTTTGCGTCGACACGTTCCGGAGGATGCACTTCGTCAAAGTTCCTCCAACTTCGTCTTCAAGAGCCAAGCAAGCATGTTTGTTTGCTCCTGCCATACCTAGTACCGGCCATTTCCACTCGGAGCAGCCTTACATCCACCACATTACAGTACAAAACTGGGCTCATAGATGGCGTTCAATACTAGTTCCGCACATTCACCACATTTATTGACTGTACTTTCAACTGCAGTACATACCATGCGAAATCTGTACAGCAATTTTTTTACCTAACATCACAATAGTCATATACGCTTATCAGTCATGTGTGTTCTACTGGATAATTTTTTTGCGCGCGAATTCATCGTCGAAATTACGTACCAGTCGGGACGGAATTAATGTGATCTTTTATGGTCTAACGCATTCATCTACCCCCAGCTCTTTGATTGAATCGGCATAAAAAAATGGGTTGAAATATTGCTTCAAGCTTCACTTTTTTTGGGTAGGCCCTGGAATTAAAGCCTAAGGGTATCTGCCAAATTTATGAGGGGTGATCAATCAAGTGTGTCATCCCTTGGTGAGTGCGTCAATAAGCTTAGACCAGGCGCAGAAAGGCTTCTTTTCTCTATTCCCGAGTTTTAGCCTCTGATCGCTGAATAAAATCGCAAAAAAAAAATGTGCGTGCTTTTTTTTTCTTCTTCTTCTTCAAGAAGCCATGTTTCAAGCTAGAAACTCGTAGCAGCTGCTATTATGAGATACAGGAGACGCAGCTTCAAATTATGATAATGAGCCAAAGTCGGAAGAAGTAACAGCTGCAGGTGGAATAAATTATAATCATCTTGGTTTTTTTTCTTCACCTGAGGAAAATACAGGGAGGTAACGATACCATGTTACTATTGCGCCCGGATTGTTTCCGCAGAGCAACAATGAGAGACAGGAGGAAAAACGGAAAGGGAATTGGTGGTTTGTTCTTGTCACTCCGGGAAGAAACCGCTGCCGCTGAAGGAAACGTCGTCGTTAGAGAGTCGGATTGTAATTGTCCTTTCCGCTGAATGCACCGCTCTATTCTCTAATCAAAAGGGCTCGTTACTTATTTGCTTCGTACTTTCAGGCCGGGTTGCACTTATTTGCGGCTTTCTGGGACTTCAGAAAACTCCCATATTTATTTGCTATTTTACTACCTTAGTAAGTGCCAGAAAGCCGCAAATAAGTATTAATTTATTTCTCGCAAAGTACGACGAGTTCAGCAAATTCGTATGGCATGGTTCTTTATTCCTCACATTTTCACGCATTTCGTAATTAAATCAGCCCATGGTCTTATAATACTAAGGTCTGGTCACTCCCTCTTATCGCCTGCAAGAGGTGCTCACTTGAAAGCGCCATGAGACCGCTTTTCACTGCTACATTATGTGGCGACTCTGCCGGACCGCGCTGAACTTAGGTAGAAGGGATTCAAGGGAAGCCGCTACATGCGAGCCCAACATGGCCGCTGTCGACCATGTTGGGTCCCCCAATGTAGCGCTTCCCTTTACCTATAAAGTTCAGCGCGGTCCGGTAGGGTCGCCACATAATGTAGCAGTGAAAAGCTGTATCATGGCGCTCTCAAGTGAGCACCTCATGCAGGCGATAAGAGGGAGTGACCAGACCTTAGTATTATAAGACCATGGGCTGATTTAATTACGAAATGCGTGAAAATGTGAGGCGATACGATAAGATAATAGGGGTAGTGTCCGGGGATTGAATCAGGCTAACAGTTGGTCGGCAGTACTAGGATTTCCAATTTTATAGCATTTTTTGGAAATTAATTTGTGGACTTCTAGACAAGTAAAATGGTTCCAGACACATTCAAAGTGTTTTCTTTGAACGTGGTAAGTATAGGTTAGTATTAATTTGTCTAATATCTTGTACGTATCTTCGAAGTATACGCTTAAGTCAAAATCTACGTGGTTCGGGCCTATCTGGTAGCAAAGGGGTTAAGTCTGAAAATAAGATGCAATCACTGAAATGTGATGTATCTCCATCTTCCCACTAGAGTAAGCTTTCCTGAAGTGGTTTCTTCCTTCCTTCGTGTGTGATTTATATGCACAACTACAAGAAATCATCCCCCCCCCCCACCCCTGCCCGTCCTATACGTATATAGGATGCTAGGAACAAATGGGTTAACTTTGGAACTGACCAGTTACTGTACCGGTACTTTTTAATAGGCAAATTTATATAAAACCTTGAGGGCCCCTGGAATAACGACTAAAAGTGATCTTTACTAAAGCAATGAAGCTACCCAGTGGGCATTCTGAGCATACATCATTGTAGGTTAATGCCCGATTGCACCAACGAAATTACCGATTCGATAGCTCCTAACAGATCGTTAGCACACTTTAAAAGGGCTCCTAACCATCCATTAGGAGCTATCGGTTCGGTAATTTCGGTTGGTGCAATCGGGCATAAGTCTTTCCAGTTGCAGCGAGGTAGGTCTATAGATCGGTCAATATATGAACGCAACCGAGTGGCGGATTTTATTATAGGAAGGAATACAGTTTGTAATAAAATTCCTGTAATAAAATTGGCCACTCGGTTGCGTTCGTATAGTGACCGATCTATAATAGCATGCAGTACAAAATCCACTGAGAAAATGTACGTAAAATGGGGCAAAGTTAAAGGGACACTCCACTCAAAATACAAGTTGGATTCTAAAAATCGGGCGGAAAATCCTGATTCCGAGGGTATAAGCAGTTTTCCTGAGAGACGAACGGTAAGGCCAGGACGAGCCGTCAAAGTTCGGAAATTTGAATCTGGCGCAAA
>KZ538131.1:0-58093 GCA_000934665.2 Catajapyx aquilonaris
ATTATGTGCCTCTTGATATTAAATCAACACAGTGTATTGAAATTCCTCTCGACAGCACTCGACGGTGCCGCCTAGTGGCGCCGCGTAGTGGTCATCAGCCAAACTCGTTGACTAAACAACTTGCCAAAAAGTGGCGACGCTTGGAAACCGTTTTTTCCACTCTTCCTAGTATAAGCTCTTTGGGACAATCATGCGGGATAAATTTTGACATCACTTCAAATGCTGTAGCCCTGTAGGCCGTACACAGTGGGAGGAATCGCCATCACAGTAGGGTAGTAACAAGAGCTAATAACTGTAGTAATAATATAGATTGTCATTATTATTATTATTATTATTATTATTATTATTATTATTATTATTATTATTATTATTATTATTATTATTATTATTATTATATGTGTATCATTGACTCTGAGGGCCAGTAGCCTATACATAACTGAAACCTTGAGTTGCAAAAGGTCCCAAGTCCAACCACCTCAACTTTTCAGGAGAGACAAAAAACCGAAATTGATAAGTATAATGATCGAAATGGGGGGAAAATTTTTCGTGATTTTTTTCCCCCTATGTTAGAATGAACATTTCGGACTCGCTTTCATTCAAAATATGCGCCTTGCCCCGTACCCCCCNATATGTAACTCGAAATCGTCAAAATGTGGACTTGGGACCTTTGGAAACTCAAGGTTTCAATTACTCCGAAATCCGAACAAGGTATCGTCAGGTTGAGTAGATCCTAACTCCGGGAGGAAAAGGCATCGCACTGTACAAACTGTACACCACCGTGGAGTTGTCATGAGTCTATGAGGTCTTACAGGATGCCTACAGCGTGGCCTACAGAATACCATTTACCATACTGCTGAACTCGTCACGAACCTGGTCCTCCATCGGGAGCTCCAAAACACTGCTTCCCACTCGATCGTGCACTCGACCCTACACCCACGGAAGGACACTTTCGACACAGAACTACAAGTAGATATCTAATGGACAAAAACGCACAAAAATGTGCCAAACAATCTCGTCAACGCCTTTTGCGTAAACACAAAACTGAACCATTTTATATGGCACACTGCATATTCTACTTGTAATTCTGCTCTATGCATGACACTCTAAAACGTCTCAGGTGACACACAAGTGTGGAAGGTTGGATAGACGACAAAATAATGTATGTACAGAGTACACAGTACTTGTCATAGAGCATATATTCTACGTGCGGTTTTTTTGCAGCAGAATGTGTCTTTCAACTCACTATACTGATTTGCTGACGCGTTTTACTGTCCCGTTGTCCCGTTTTCGACAAAATAATTACACATTTTGTTGTGTCGCAAAGTTTTGTGTGTATATTTTCAAACATTCTCAACCTCGTCTGGTCGAGGAGCAGGATTGACTCCGGGTCCGATATACAGTTGACCCCACGCTGCGGGAGTGATTAATATATATTATATTGCATTGGATTGTATTGTGTATTATGTATTATGATACGCACATGTGGGGGGAAGTCATGAACCCCTGCGTGTCAACCCTGACCCCGCAATCGAAAATCCATTATGCATACGCGGGATTAGACAATCATCCAAGTGTGCCATTACACAAGTTACGGCCTTGCTGAAGGCTTTATAATGTCCCTCTGTCCTTTCTATTATTTTATTGTTGCTTCTTAAGAACCCAGTGAAAATACTTTGACTACCGGTATTTAGTCCACACTACTTAATTATTACGTAGTACACTGGTATCGTCACGAAATCCTGCCTCGGACATTCCTGTCTCCCAAGACAATCACGACCAAACGTCACGGGTGGAATGCGTGCAAGTAATGACAAGTGGCAAGAAACGCCTTCAGTTTCTTTTGCAGTCCTTGAGAAGGTTCTATGACCTTGCCGTTGGGCATCCAAGTCGGCGTGAAAAGGGGTTCGATTTGGAAATTCCACCAATATAAGTGGTCCTTCACTAGAGACAACGTGAACTCTTCGGACGTTGACTGCTCCTTCATGAAACTTCAGTTTCCCATTAAAACCCCAAATCTACGAAATTAAATGCGCATTAATAATACTGCAGAGGTAGCCAGTTTCTTTTGATACGCCCTAATGCAGCACTTGTAATGCATTACATCCTCGGAATATGCACTGACCTAATAAATGACATTTTAAAACGAAAGTCAGATAGAACCTGTCGGTTACAATGGCGTCTCATGAAACTTCTTTATATCGAACCCATCAAAATAAATTAAACACTGTACAAAAACAAGACTTTGGAAGGTGTCGCGTGACCAGCGTATTTCTTAGGAATCAACAGAAGAAACTTGTCCAGGAAGAAGAAATGCAAGTACCATGGAAAAGGATCACTTCTCACGCCAAGATGTCGCCTTACTAATAAATGCCTATGGATCTACTGTTACGCCGAGAGCCCGCTTTAACAATAATTTCCTATTTTATGTGCATAATGTAACTTGAATATTGTTAATGACGTTTGCATTTCTTAAACTAAGTGGTCCTCTAAGACCTTTTACTTCCTTGAAAAACTTTTACGTCCTGCTGATGAGTACCTTGCATTCATAAATTTTGCTTGCACCCGAAGCTATCTTTTATCAACATGTCGTTATTTAACTTCTTGAATGATAATGGCCACACTATCATTCCTGATGCAAATGAGAAATGCAGCCTGGAGTGGAGTAATATATCGCCGTCTCCTTGCAGTATTGCAGGTCAAATGGCTCAAATTTTCTAACTATGCTGCACGTGAATTATTATAAGGAAATTAATTGCCTTAACATGTTCAACCGTAATTGAGACTGCTCATAAATACCAGTGGCAGCAATCGACTTTGATCATGCCAGAAGGAAGATGCTGCGATATTCCATTGCAGCATTAGAGGAAAAATATCTGGGGTATGAAAATATGACAGCTCATCACATATTATGTAGGTGGTCAGATTTCCGGTTTGCAGTGTTGGAATATGCCTATACCATGTATACAGTAGATGATCACGGGGATTATTACCCCAGAATTATAGTGGGCACCGGACTCTCTCCACCTACTTGCAAAGTTCTCATAGGCGTAAATAATCGTGCCCAGGCAGTCTTTCCATATTTCTTTACGTGTTTCGGTGGGCGGCCGTTTAACAATTAGCAGAAAATTTAAATTTCTTAATTACTAATACAGTATGTACAGTCTTGTCATATAACCTCACATAATTATATTCCTCTTGCAGGAGATGAGCTTAATTTAGGTGCACAAGCATACATTGTACGAAGTACGGTAATTCATATAGCGCGAGGTGATACGTGATATCATCGTGAATTCGGTAAGAATTCGTTAAATTATTAGCAGCCTCAACATAACGCATTAGAATGTACGGGCCAGTACCGCCTATAATAATATTATGATTTATTATTAAGGTTTATCGTCATTTCACCTGAGTGGAGAAGCCCATAGTCTGTAGGCCTAATCGCAGCAAACCACAAAATAATAGTAGGCTAACAGGAGTATCAGAACCCAGCCCTAACTTGTATGTGTTATAGTCGAACTCTTCAATAACTCCCTTATAAAAATGGGAACAGGGAGTTCTGGACTAAATGCTGCATATCCTGAAAAGTTCGTGACCTTGTCTGCTGGGTAACGACTCCTGAAACACATACTATTCGCGAAATAATAGTACTGCAATCTTAAGAGTTCTCACTGCACCTCTCACGGAATTCACTTCACAATACATTTCATTTTCACCCCCCCCACCCCACCCCCANAAAAAAGTTCCTTGGTGGGAACCTTCCCCAAGTTCGGTCCCCGAACCTTATCAGGAACAAGGCTCTCCATTGTAGTAGCCCAGAGAACAAAGTAAAAAACCTTGAACCAAATTGGAATCTGGTCCCTGAACTTGGACCAGAACGGTTTAATTACTCAAAATAGCATGCCAATAATTGCACCTCTATATAGCAGATTCACTAATGAATTAACGGCCAAATACAGTTTGAAAGCCGCTATAACTCCGAGGGAGGCTTTGGCCTGAGTACAAACTGAATAAGCCATTGTCCAACGTAGGTCACAATAAGAGTATCCTACCTCCTACGTGCACACCTCCTCGAAAGAAGCAAAAAAGAAGAGAGAAGTGACCCGTTGTAAAGTTGCTTGTCCAAGCACTCGTTTTAAAGGACAGCCCATTCTTACTCCACAGGAAACTAGCTGATCTTAAAGGTGTGGTTAGAAAGGCGTTAAATTGGGTGTCACAGGGTGCTGTAAGTAAAGTCCAAGTTCCTGTCTCAAGAAGTGGCACTTGTAGATGGGTAGATTATACCCAAAATGATGCGCGTATACCTAGGAAAAGTATGCTTTGTTCTGCGGTTACCAAGGGCATAGCTAAAAATATGGAAATGCGGAGGTTTACTTGACTTTGATGACAATCTTGTCAATCAGGGCCTTCACCAGCCTCTTCTGCCAGCTTAGTCGAAAAGCTTGAAAATTAACTGTGAACATATGCGTGTTTTTGGGGGGGGAGGGAGGGGGGATTTAGTCAGGCCCGCCCGCCTGGTTGTGCGGCTTTTCCTGACAACGACGCCTATGCCCACCTGCATGCTTCAAGATTCCGGTGCTGTACAGTATGTAAACGCATTCCTGGTGGTTTGACAGGAAATACTTAAAAGCGTCGCCCCGCCTTAACCTATCCGTTACTATTGCGAAAGTCAACATGTCCATATTCAAAAGTCCACAAGCCTTCCCCCACCACGGTTTTTGTTCGGGGAAAAAAATGCACCTTTCGAAACCCTTGACAGTTCATTCACCTCAGTAACACAGGTATAATTACCACATCATTGACTCATCTTCACGCGGGGTGTCCAATAAATCCGTTCCTTCTCCATATTTGGTGAAAAAATGTCCGTGCAGCAGGCCACCTCACGCCTTTACTGTTGATTCATATATGTCCCCGTCCAAGCGTGACAGCAACTCGCTTACCGACCTAGTGACCGTGAAGAGTCCTGAAAATGAGCGCAGCTCCCGAAGCAGATATATCGGATCGAGGAGGAAGCTCGTGGTTTGTTTTTGATGCACTTGATGCTTGTCTTATGGCTCTTTCCACGCCACGCGATCTGGCCAACACAAAAGAGTGATTTATGATGTAGGAGATGGCAGTTGGTTTACACCGCTTGAATGGCAATATTGATGAGTCAGACCTCAGGTGAGTGAACCTCTTCTTTGCTAGTTTTTTTTCCACCTGTCTTAATTGAAGAGAAACTATTCGTGCTGATGGATAGACTAAATGATCTGGGATCAAGGGCCAGGAGACGACGTCTAAGCTCATAATCGACAAGAAGCTGTGAGGAGTGGTACACTTTTGTGAGCTTCTTTTGCTTTTTATTCGTCACACTTTCTTGACGTAACCGAGTTCCTGGTTTCGGCTGATCTCGCCAATTGGCTGTGATGTTATTACCATGTGTACCATTTTCCCACGCGTCTTTCCATCCAACGGAACTTTTACATGTCCTACAAGTTGGAATAAATGGTTTTTGCGGCTGTTAAAAGTGTACCAGCAAGGCTACTGATCTACTTACGCTACCACCAACGCAATTACGTGCAGGGATAACAGATAATTTTCTTGGTATTCCTTACCCGTCCGGATTGATAAATGCTTTTGGAACCAATAATTGAATAAAAACCTAACTGTGCGTGGATGTGGTCCCGTCGGGCAAGAAAGAGAAACATTAAATGGTTTCTTTGGTGCTGGGAGCAAGCGCCAGGAGGAAATCCAATCCTTTCCGAATCAACAATGGGGAATCTTTGTTGCCAAGAGGACACCACACGTGACAGTCACAGCAATTTTACAGTTCAGTACGCTGCTTATGAATACACCTCAGAAGTTGCAAATAACGGAGTGTCAGCAGGGAAATAATGCACCGTTTTGTAACAGGAGCACCGGAGGAGGCATTTTCAACCATCTGACGTGTTGGCAGCAATTTGTCACGAGCCATTAGGAATGGTACCATACTGTCTTGATGATAGTTTACCATGAAATTAGTGATGATTTGACAAATTGCGTTATATTGCATGCTGCTCAGTTCTGGTAACTGCGCCAATCATCTTTTTTTTTATCCTGAGGGTTGTGGCAACTCAAGCGTGAGTTTAAAAATGCATTTCGCACATACAGTGTGAACACGGCTACCTACAAGCTCCTGGTCACGTTTTCCTCTTTAATGCACAACTGATTGTGTCCACGTGCTCCTTTATTGCCTTTCAAGTCCCTACAGCGATTTAAGGCAGTTCAGAAAGGTTAACCCTGCCATCCAAGAATTACACAATCACCTTCACAGAGGAACAGTAAACGGTACTTTAAAACACCTAAAATATGTAAGCAATTTTGCCTCTACGCCGAACGGCAAATTAAAATGCCACTGAGTAAAAAGACGGCGTAAAAATGTGGCAGAATTTGATAGCGAAAGTGTCGTAATCATGACGTATGTGAAGTGGATCTAGTGAACGGTAAAACCTAAATTAGTTTATTAGTATGATAGTTAACGGAAACTGTGCCAGCGGGAATGCCCACCTTCGTGAATTAGCCCTACTCGAGTATGCAGAATCCGCACCGGTTCACTAACGGCAAACAACGCGCAAGCATTCATTTGGTCTCCCATTATCATTTCGCTCCCCTCCTCATCTCTAAGCCCAGAATTAAATGGGAAAAATGCTACTTCTAAGACTTTTGCCGGCTCTACACTCACCGGAACACAGGTAATGAATTTCTTACCTGGCCATAGAAGAACAATGGGTACTTTTACTGCAGAATATCCTTGCCAAGGTCTTGCATCTACCTATTCTGCAGACTACTAATTAGCTTATTAAATGGCAGCTGATGGTTAGATTAAACGCGCCCTACAGCTCCTCTGAAATAATTAAGGGGATTTTTAGGTATCACGAATGATGCCAGGTAATATTCAGGTTATCTACTTGCGTGACGAAGCGACTCGACATAGATCAGATCAGATTGTGTCAGTCATATCGGGTTATTCGGGCAACATCCGAACCTCATAAAACCGCGCCTAAATGAACCGTTCAGTTAAGCTTGACCGATTCTGTCCATGCTGCCAGACAAAAGCACATCATCAATTATGTAATGAGCAGCACAATGAGGATTCAAGATCGTGAACTCTTTATGGGCACAAACTAGGTCTGGCATATAAAAAACTCCTACCTGCCTATATCGCCTTAATTATCGCTAAATTATTTGTAACAGGAGATTTTGAGTGATTAATGCCCCAGTCTAATCGACTAAACCGAGAGCAGTTGTTCATTAGTTTTTTCACTCATCAAAGTCTTGTTATCCTCTAATGTTTTTCTTCGAGAATACAAGTAGCACAGTCATGCTCTCATCATATCTCCATTTCTTGGCATACGTACACTTGTGGTTGAGACACGTAATACTACTATTCATCCAGGCGCCGGTCCAGGCGGAGCAAATAAATAACTCATTGGCTTTAACTTCTTCACTTGTACGGTTAACAGTACTTCTGCACTGACCACTCCCTGAAGCCAGCTGCAAAGACGAAAGAAAAAAATCATTAAAATGGAAGTGGCATCTGCAGCCACCCTATAATTACAGAAAAGTAACAGCGGTTTTGTGGTCATGCCGGACAGTTACAATATTTGGATGATTAGCTTTTGCCAGAGGACTTTGGGGGTGACAGAAGTGTAAATGTCATTACTAGTGGTTTGCCCTCAGGAGCCTCACTGGCTAAGGCAATAATTTTGCAGAACCAATGAAACCTATATGCACTTGATATTATGGCCAGATAGTAATTTTTTTGCCTAAGCCTACCTGTTGATTATTCATGCAGCTTTTCTTTTTTGCTTCAAGTGCGGACTCATCAGGTGGAATCTCACGTGACTGCAATTCCTCCAATGCCAGGCGAGAGGACGGCGGCGGCGCGAATAAAACCTGTCACAACAGCTAGCCACACTGGAGATTGTAGCTTCGCTTCCGCCGGAAAATATATCTCTGTACGAAGCTTCATCTTGCCTACTTCGACAGATACAACAGTTAAGGTAAGTTCCACAATTTATTAGCCCCATAGCAAGATACCTCATATACAACCAAGTCAATGACTCTCACTACATATTCTTCCTATGACGGAAAATTTTAGAAAATAGTCGTACTGAGGTAATAAATACATTGTGTACCCATTGACGCCTGCAGAGGTGACACTCTTTAGTGACTTGTTACTCCTTAAGCAAGGGGAGTTGTGTACAGCGCTGATTGCATCTATAGTGGTAATTCAATAATAATAAAGGTGCTGCAATGCAGGAAATTTTGATAACATTGTCAGTAAAACTGGTATAAAAATACTTATCGACAGTTACATTTATATTCGGAGATATACCGGTACCGTACCGTATTTAAGAGAGTGTATAAGAAATGCCTGCAATTTTTGTGTCTACAATATTCTGACAAGATATGAGGTTATTGTCATTTTGTTACTTAGATCCGGTTGTATAAACGGCATAAATTAAGGAAAAATCTCGGAATTTATTATGAACTGGCCTAAGTTAGAGTAAATGCTGCTCGAAGAGCAGTCTCAGAGCCAGAAAGGAATGTACAGCTCATTTCATTACGCCTGCTCGATACTACCTTTCAAACATGAAAGGTGTACAGGTTGCTTGACATATCAGGATAAGTATTTATTTGACAGGAGGTTATTTTTATCACACATCATTCAACCTGTTCTTGCCTGACTTCACGTCAGTTGCCGGAGAGTAGCCTGTCTGAAAAAAAGCAATGGTGAAGGTCATGGTCAGGAGAGCAAAAGTGAGAGAAGAACTGTATCCTATCAGGCGAGTATGCTAATGTTACTGAGGTGTATAATTATGTTTTTACAACTTGATTATTTCTTGCCGAATTTTCGCGTGCACCTGGAATTTTAATCAAATGCAAAAATATTCTTCAGACATCGATAGTGCCAAAAATACTGGTTATGTGCATTTTAAAGTAGAATAAATATTTCATTTCATAATTATGAAGATTACCTTTCTGCCTTTTAAAAAGGTGTTGTCATTCTTCACTGATATTGCAGAGGCTTAGCAGTTTTGTAGGGTATTTTGATACTAATTAATTTTGAAGTATAGCATGTTGCAAATAATATTATTCTTATTACTTATCTGCTCGTCGGACAAGTCATATTCACGGGCATTAAATGTAGGCTATACACTTTTTTTATGTAAGGCACCAAATTCCAAGCCTTGGGAAAAGAGAGCAATTATTTCCTTTTCCTTCTCCACTTTGCCCACGCCGTGGGATTTTATTGTAATCGGGCTCAATAATAAGCACTTCCTCGCACAAAACACAACTTACTGCGTGAAAAGAGGCAGCTTCATCCATCAAAATACAAAGCACATCAGCATGGTACCTATTTCCGCATAGTTTCCGGTCAAAGAACTGTCACCTTCCCTATACCCGTCCCACCTTCCTTCCCCAAAAAACCCTGCCTGGAACGGAAGCAAATGACAAATTTCCACCTCGTAAAGCGATACTAGGATGCTTCTTACGAGAAGCAAAGACGGATTTTTTTTTTTGGGTGGCAAAGTCACGGTCCTTCAAGCGCGAAAAGCACGTAATTTCACTGCTGCTGGAAAAATGGGCCCAAGCTGAACCGAAGCAAGGGCACGAGGTTTACCATGATTTGACCACAAAGCTGCCGACGTGACGTGATTTCCCTGCTGTCCTCTCAGAATTTTGAAATTACCTCCTGGATTTTTCATTAGGCACGGGCTCAATTATGTATTTGGGAATAAACATATTGCTGCCGAGGCTCCAAACAGAAATGAAATTTTCTCCTGTAAACATTGCTCGGCCAATATGTACACATTTATTATTTCTCTGACATAAAATATGACTTAACGTCCCGATTCAGTATTGCCAAGGTGAAAAGTAATGGTTCCAAGGTCGTCACTACCAGTTTCTGCAATTTCTTCTCCGAATCCATTAATGTCACCCAAATCCTGTAATTCCTGACTCTACCTTTTTTTTTCTCTGCAAAAACTGGGGGAATGGTATTCTGACAATGCACTTGTCCGAGGTCGTGATTCACCTGCTGCATCAACCCAACTTGTGTATACAGGCACATGCACTCGACAGCCTATTGTTTGGTAACTGCAGTACTGGTCTGGAAGGACCTCAAACGTGGGCGAGTTTGTGGGAGCCATTAAGGACCTCCCAAACAGGTCTATCTGCGCAGGACACGATGGGTAAGGGGGTGGGGGTAGTAACAATCTTTCTCTCTCCTAATTTTATCCAGTGAAGAGTCACTCTAGCGCCTCGACCTTGCCTCTCAAGAAAAAAAAAGAAAAAAAAAAGTTGCTTGCGGGACGTTTAGCGAGTGAGTGACCGTCCTTGGTGCGAATAACCTTCCCACTATCTCGAGGATATGTGTACTTTGGTACGAGGTCTCGCCTTTTTCTCCCACGTTTATTCATCTTCTACCCTACATACCATTCTTGTTAGTTCTTGGTTTTGAGGAAACAATTGTGTGCATTGTGGCCAGCTTTTATGGAGACGTGTCGAACAATTTCAGATACCGCAATTTCATTTTCTGGTTAGCCCGTAGCATTGTTTTGGAAGTTGGGTCCTGCTCCATACCGTTATTCAAGTCTCCCAGAAGGAACCGGCATATTGCTGTCTATACAGGTCAGTGATTTATATTAACCTGGGCTATTGTAATTTTTTTTGTACAGTACTTTATAACACACTATCGGTATAACAGAGAACATGATGTCAATACCGTTGCTCATCTTCCTGTTACATCCATATCTCGCGCTATCAAATTGTTATACTGCTCTTTAGTCAATCAGACATAATCCCACCCGCAGATATCTCGAATTGGAAAAAAACAATGCACAAAAAAACAGCTGTGCAGTCGAACCTGTTGGCCCAAGTACACCATACGCGATTTGATTCCTTTACGCGGAACTCTTTGGCTGAATGCAGAAAAGAGAAACATGTCTGGCTCTGGTACATGCTGTCACCTACCCAACCAGTATTGCAACTATTACAATCGCAAATGGCAATCAGAGCGCACCATTTCCCAGGGATTTTCGCCTTAGCTATCCATCCATCCATCCATTCCCCTGAAGGTGGGCCGAAGATTCCGTTTCTTCTTGTCAGTCCACATCAAACAATAGAGGCGTCTGGAGGGAGACAAGTGGAGGTCCAACCCAGGAAGCCTGCCTTCATCCTTCTTCCCTTGGCGAACGGCACCATCATCCACTAATGTGAATTATTGGGGAGGCGTGAAGGACCCCATGTCCAAACTGTGAAGAGCGATTGAGGAACAAGGGGCAGCATTCCTTTGGCTTGGATCAGCACACCCATCACCTCAGGCACCCCTCCGCCCGTTGCTCTGTCTTTCCTTTTCAACCAAATCACACACCTCTTCGGGCTACGATTCCTCATAGTTTTTATCACTCGTCGTTCAACAAGTGGTTCCAGATAGTAAATTGCTTCTGTATTCCTCCACAAAGTGAGTACCGGGAGGTATCGCAAGGCATCCACCATGGCATTTGAACATGAACAAGAATTTGCCAGAGGTTTGCTCGCTTGTCTCGAAGTATGTTCATTGCATGGCGATCACACTAACTTGTCCATCCGGTAATTGTTAAATATTCCCGATAGGTACCGTACGTGACTCGGCCTGGCAAATGAACGAGTAATTTACAGTCGACCGGTAACAGTTTTCAAGTTTGAACACTAAACAACAATTAGGTGGATACTTTTAAGCCGCGCTTGTCTGGCAAATAGCGTAAAATACCTGTTTTTTTAAGCATACCAACGTACAGGAATTAAAATATAGGCAGAGATGGTCCAGGAACACTTTTCAGGGTGGGTTGTAGCTAGTTTTGTTCAGGTGGAAGGAATCGCAATGTTCAAATATTTTTGTGCTACAAAATATGTGACCTTATGATTTTGGTTTGCAATAAAATATTATGCAACTCTGTCGTTACATTTTGCCACGAAGCAATCTTTTCCCCTCACAAAAATTGCACTGACTAGTAAATAGTATTTTAATTAAATGAATTATCATTTTTTGCAAACTGGTCGCATGGTAGGGGGGCGAGGGGTGAGGGAGGCAGGGGAATGCCCGATAGACGAGTCAGACGGCAATGACGCTCCAACGTCCTTGCCCACAAAAACACGCAACGCAGAGCAATATTTTATCGAGTAGCATGCAGAACGAGTTTTCATCATAAACCTTCCGGGCGATTTCTCAATGAGGCAGTTTCATTTTTCTCCCTGAAAATCCCAATATCGGATGATGCGACAGCACTCCCGCGAAGTTTAAATCAAGGATAGTAATAATTTAATTACAGACCTATAGGTTAATTTTACCCTATGTTTATCAAAAGCATGACAAAAGCCCAAGGCACTATAACGTGATAACGTGCTTAGCTTTTGAAAGAAAGGAAAGAAAAAAAAGAAGTGGACGCCATAATGGAAGAACTGCATTTTCAAGGTCAGGTTGCGATTCTTGATGCATACTAATTCTCCAGAGCGGCAAACATGTTTCCGGGGTTGCTTGCGACATTTGCCAAAATAATGTATATCTCTCTGCAAAAACCAGCCGCCCGCTTCAGGGGAAGGTGTGGAACCTGGACATAAACATTTCCTGACTCTCACTGATTAGCAGAGTCGCCAACTACAATTAGAATTTAAATGGGCCCTTAAAAGCTGCTTGCTTCGTGAGTTATTACAACGCGATGAAACCTGAGTCCAATCTTCGAATATCGCAAATAACTTGACCATGGGAGGTTGATAGTGGGCAACTAAGAAGCCGGAAAGTGTTTACATAATTGGGCGCATCAAAGTGCGCATTTGATGGAGCGGCGGGCAGAAATTGCAAACCGGATTTATTAGCAAAATTTCATCCCAATGTGCTAAACTGCTTGTAAAAGGAGCAATTTACATCCGACATGATGCAAGCCGTAACATTTGCAAAAACTAATTACTCTAAGCGACGTGAAGAAATGCAATTTCGGCTCGAACTTATTTACACGCAGTTCCGCCCAGGTAGGACATAAAATGGGCATTACAATCTCTATTATAAACTCATGATTGCAAAACGAGTGGAGTATAATAATAGACTGGCGTTTATCCAGGTTTCGATAAGCTAAGGTAATAATTAACGTTCCAGACCCTGCCAATTATTGGAAATAAGCTGATGGACAAAAAAAAGGGGTCTTGCCGGATGCAGGTGCATCAATAAATCTTGTAGCCAAATAAAGGCCGTGTGACTAACAGAATAAGAGCTTCATCCCACTTTATCGAAAAATATTACTCAGCACATCCGAAATCCAGGCGATGACCGCAGTCAGGTGTCTTTGACCTATCGCAAACGGTGGTAACAATTGAAGCAAACGCCAGGGAAAATATATTCATGGCCGAGGAGCCAATTAAATTTGACAGATGGGTCCGTAGGTTGCGTCTGCGTTAACCCGGCCTTTAAATTAAATTATTCACGCATGATTGATAACAAGTGCGCTCGACCTGCACTTTCAGATTCCGGATTTAAGTGTGACGTGAGGCCCTTACGCCTGCGCAAAAATGTGGGAAATATAAAGGGGGAAGCGGGAAACGAGGATATAAATTACAGAGTTGAGTGGCCTATGCTTGAAACTCTGGGCTGTAAAGGTGCATTCACTTTACTTTTACTGTGTTACCATCAGGCCGTCACTTGAATAAATTTTTCATCGGCTGCTCCACGTATAGAGCTGTCAGTTCGAAACTAAATGGGCTTTTCAAAAGAGGGAAATACCTGCGCAACAATGTGAGTTACACAGCATTGTCCACCTTACTATCCAGTCCACTACCATTGTTCCCTCAGCCACCATAAACCTTGACGTCATTCGCGACGGCCTCAACTTGACCAGCCCCCGTGTCTCCTTTATTGTGCAAACAAACGCACCACAAATCCAAGACAACATTTATGGCAGGTCCCATTTCACAGCTGTCAAATAAGAGCACGATTCCATCGGGCCTCCGGACCCATGCACGAAGAAGGAATCGAGGAATATTAATAAAGAAGGGGTTACATCGTATGGGACCGTTACGTCAGTGGCCTGACACAGACTTGCATCCTGGCGCAAGCAATTAGACGGCATGATCCTTTCATTTACTCGGGAGGAAACAAAGCGCATTCATCATTTGGGCCTGAAGATGGTGTGGGCTGTGCAGATGAGTACCTCGTTTGACCTGGCTGTTCCCGCCAACATCCTGATTGCACAAACGAGCCGAATGAGCATTTGACTCGCTGTGATTCATTAGGAGAGGTTGCCTTGGCACTGCTAATCTCCTGAAAATATCGGACCATCACGCGATGGCCGTCCTGCTGGATGGAACACTGCTGATATGTGCGCCGACCCAAACTGCATCCGGACGGTAGGTCGCTGACTTTCCTAATTACATTAGGGATTTGTTTGGGTCTCGACACAATTACGCACTTTCCGGGATCCTACATTCAAGTCCGCAGATATGAAAGATAAGGCTTTTTATCGCCAGGATGTACCTTGAAATTCACTGGGTTAGTTCTTCCCAACTTCCCTAACATTGCAATGGCCTATTCTTGTCGTTGTCATAGGGATAAGGCTGCAGAACGGCTTAAAACCCATGCCCGTTTTTTCCATTTTTTTTCTTACATTTACCTTCAAATGCTTCCTTGTTATGAAGGGGGTGCAATGAATAAAGGACCTAATGATAATATGTAAATTCAGAAAACTGTTCACATTATTTATACTGCAATTTTGGTGATGTCAGTAACTCCAGTACACGCTCCAGTAGGTTTTGATTGAAGAAAATGAACTTGGAAGGTTTGTGCTTCAATATTTCCCAAAAATATTATTTCATCTCAAACTCCCTGACTGCACACCGTCTTTAAGGAACAGTAAACTTTTAAGGATGGTAACACCCGCATATTTACAAACGCGGTACTTTCACGGCCCATTCTATATGCCACAATACAGTAGACTAACTTACATCACTTTTTGTTGGGAAGTTACTGCTTGCAGAAAATTATAGGGAATGATGCAGGATTTTTATACTGTCTGTATACAGTACAAAGCTATACCCCACATCCATCCGTTGCCCATCGACCAAGATATTTCCTAATACTCACATGGGCCGCGCGCCAATATGATACATCCCAACCAAAACAGATGATGTATGCTGTATACGAATATAGTGCTTCGGTCTTAGAATAGGTCGAGAAATCATCCTACCTACCCATTATACTGCAATAATTACTGACTCTCCCGTACAGTTAAGATAATTATGTAGTTGCATTGCATGTTTACTATTCATGTGCACCATCTGCGTTATGATTTATGGTCATTTGCTTTACTGCAGCCTAGGAAAAGTGCATCTAAATAAAGTGCGACCTACAGAAAAGTCGGCCAAATTAATAAATAAAGTACTGTTCAACAACAGTTATTTCCATTTCATTGCCGAATAATGAATAACATCTGGCGAATTTTTAGTGCAGCCTACGCGACAGCGCTGCTGATTATACCTCTGCAATTAAATGAAATATCTGGAGTCTCCTTAATAACACGGTTGCGTCTCGCAATTATAATATTTTACGTCCCAATAAAATGCGTGCCTTCAGACTATTTAGTTGCGGTTATGTGAGTCGTAATTGTCATAGTTTAAACCATTTACAACTCGTAACCTGCGGACTACCGGTCCCGGAACTACCCACCCCAACCCACAAACAAGTGCATTTTTAAATTATTACCCAGTGATGGTCATTCACCTCGCAGTGAGTAGGCCTATGCGTCATCCTGGTGACGTGAAGATGGGAATCCCGGCAGAAGCTCATGATGCTATAAAAATGAACGTTAAACCTGTCCGCCCATGTTTATCACACCTACGAGCATAAAGTTCTCACTGAATTAAATTATTTCCCCGAACTATTGGTACCTGAAGCCTAATTACTATAATCACGGACTCTTGTAAATCTCCAGCTCCACCATATACCCTATAAAATTTTATTGCTATCAATTCTAGTTACGGCTTTAAATGTGCTGCAATGTCACTGGGTGCCACCAGTTGTCGAATCGCATGAAACTTCGCATAGCTCAGGCCACTAACTACTGTTGTAAAATAAGCCCACCGTAGAATTCAAATGGCCCACCAGGCAAGCAAACAAAGCTATTAATTTTTTTTCCCCCTCTGCCAACGGTATATGCCAAATTCCGCTTTTGAAAAGGCCTGCATGGCTCATGCTAATTCTTCCTAAGTTTTCAAGTAATTGGCGCTGAAAATTTCGATAAGTTCGGGAACAGTTTTTTCAAACGGCTTTAACAGCCGAACGCTTGCCATTTACAGCTTTAAAAAAATATCCATCAGTGTAATTGCACCGTTTATGTGTAATAACATACCGGTATCAAAGTCCGATATCATTCCATCGCATCATATTTTCCAATGACCGTCATAAAATGGAAGGTCCACATTACCATCCATCTCAAGCCGATTCACACAATCATGATTGCTAATGAAAGTACAGATCATGGAGGTGACTATCGGAGGCGTGGTTTTACGACGCCTAGAGTCTAGTCGTGTCTCATGGCTGGTGTGCCCTGCCCCGCAACCGATACTAATTGGTATTCAGGTGTCAGAGTAGTACCTTGCGAAACACCTCGGCGGGGGTCATTTGTGTCTCGGGAAGTTACTCACTGACTGCCACTCTCAGGTGATTCGGTCGCAGCATTTTATGATAATAAGCGTGGGAAATGCACTCTCTATCACCCCATGGTAGTTTTCTAGCCCTCATTCATTGCTGCCTGCTCATACTATTTGTATGCATGAAAAATTCGGCTCAATTACGGGCGTCAAGAAGGGTCTTTGCACTGGCTAAGAGCGTAAAACACTCAGTCCTCGGGCTGTTTTCTCAAGGCAACTTCCTCAGGGGAAAATATGAGCTAACACCATATGGCATGCCACTCATGTGCAGTCTCCCAGGGTTGCAGTATTTCTTCTTTTTGCGCCATTGGGGGGGCCTTTAAAAATATAAAGCGAGTAGTATATCAGGCTCGGAAATACGTTGGACAAGTAATATTTTCATATGAAATAAAATATCTGGAAGTTAACTGCTTAGTGAGTACAGTAATCTGGATGTACTTAAAATGCTATAAACCCTGAGAATGCTTTTTCTGCATATTGCAAAGAGTAAGTTATTATTGTACTAAACTTTGACGCTAACTATAAATTTCCAGTGCATGTGATGTGATAATTTAAAATCCCACTTGAAATTGAAAAGTCATTTGCAAAGAACGCAGAGAACATAATTACAGGGTGAATAGTCAAGTTCGCAAAAAGAATAGTGTATTGTCTCAATAAATAATGTTTGGCACTCTTATCACTAACATTGCGATTATATTAGTTCTTAGTCTCATTAGTCATAATGGACATAATTTATTTATGACATAAATCAGTGTGTTATAGATAAGAAAATTATAAGTTTGTAATATAGGGGCGGGAGTTACCATGAGACAAAACATTTGTTTTGTCTCATGGCCTGCTAGGACAACTTATAGAATCATTTAAATTGCATGTTGCTGTTGTATACGTGCAAGCTGCATAGCTCTGCCTTCTGTGCAATTATTATGTGATTTCAGTGTGAAAATCACGCCAAGACTATTACTTGAAAGTACAGTATTATGTTGATTTAACAGAACATCCTGTTTTCGCCGAAGCTTGGTTATGGTCGTATAATTATACAGTATTTTTGTGTGAGGTAAAAATACACTCTGTGAAGCGTAATTAAGTTTTATTGTTTCGTGCAGACGAGGACCGTCAAGATCTTCCAAGAAGTCAGAAAATATTGTTCTTGATCCACAACCGCAACTGTCACGAGTTCTCTCTGCCGCAGCATCCCACGCTTGACATTAATTGACCACAGTCGTATCAAAACTCTAAAACCTACGCCTTTTCCGTTTCACGCTAATTTCATAAGTTAAGAGGTTGCCTTGTGGAGTTTCTACCTCCAGTAAATAATTCTGTTGAAGACCTTGACTATATATTGCATTATGATCTGCGCCGGATTTACGGCAGGGCAACCTAGGCAGTTCCCTATGACGGCAGATTTCAAGGGGCGGCAAATTTAGGCATACAAAATAAGTAAACGAAGAATCTAATAAATAATTACGCGACTGGAAGTAGCGCCCGGATTTACCATTAAGCAGAGTAGGCAATTGTCTAGGAGCGGCCGCGAGTTGCAATAAATACAGTATTTTTCAAATAGGATATACAATAATATGAAATAAAGGCGAAATCATTTAAAAATCTTCGAAATTTTCACCGGTGGATTCCCAGCACCTGATTTGCCACTTGGCAGAAAAGCCTATATAAAAATTTTAATAAAATAAAATGAAATGAAGGAGAGAACTCAAGAGAAAATGTGAAATTTTAAGAGGCATGGGGGGGGGGGGGNNNGGGGGGGGGGGGGCTGCCAACTGCCTAAGGGCGGCCGGGGTGGTAAATCCAAGGGTAAATCCGGCACTGATTATAATAGCTGTTTATTCTTGGTATGAGACTGTGAAAAGCAAACTGCAAGCTGTTCCGTACAATGAATTGTACTCTTACAATCCTGAAAAATTACTACTCAGCAACCGTAGGCGCATCAATAAAAACGTCCACAAAAACAAGTTCATTATATACCTAACTGGACAGTCACCCTTTATCACGCCTGAAGTATGCCACTATTTTAGCAGTACCACTAATAAGGTTATTTTCTTTTCACAGACACCATGACTGTTTTTCTTGCATCATTCTTGATCCTAATGGCGGTGGCAGTGCAGTCCCAAGTCATCCTAGAAGGTTCATGTCCATATGTACCCGTGCAGAAGCACTTCTCCACAGATAAGGTAAGGCCCAGTAAATAATTTTATTAGGGATGTTTCATGTCTGCGGTATGACCAAAGGACTGCTCTTCACAGTCCCTCCCCATCCCGTTTCATAAGACCAAAAGTAACCCGACGAGCAAGGTCATCACGACTTCCATTACACATACAGTTCTGTTCGTGCTCCGTCATGACCTCCAAGCCGTAATTTCTGACAACTAAAATGTTTTTCACGACTACTGGTCTTAAGCTGCGGTCATCCGAGGCATCTTCCAGCGGAAGCCCATTTTTTTCTCCCCTTCCTTTGTCCATTACGATGGTTCCTCGATATTTGGTCAATGACCCCTCAGATTTTATTCTGAAAATTTTTCATGCACTATACGTGCCCAAGATGGAGCTGAAAACGTTGCAACAAAAGACCGCCGTCAATGTAAAAGAAATGAATGATGCTCGGCGTGCAGGACATTGTGTTGGCCACAACCTCTCCTTATTCGGCTTTCGGCTCTTTCTGACTTCCTCGTCTGCATTTTTCGCTGCAGGGTAAACCAGTCTCTAGAAACCTTACACCGAATGTGAATTATACCTACGCACAGTACACCGGAATCTTTATTTGCTGTTTTAAAGACATGTACCGCAAGTACAGGACTGGAAGGGAAAAGCACGCAGTTTTTTTCTTCTTCTTCTTCTTGTTGTTGAGCGCACAACTTTACCACCTCTGTGGTACAGGATCTCACTCAGCGTTATCTGATTCCCTCTGTAATTTGTTGCAGTTTTTGGGCACCTGGTACGAATACGAACGATTTTATTCGGACTCCCAAGTGAACAGTAAGTGCACCAAGTTGGAATTTGCTCGACATTACGACGGCCGGGTCAACATCATCAGCAGCTCCATTCATGAACGGTGAGGTTAACATTATATGCAACAAGGAAAATTCTAATTACGGAATATTTTATATTTTCAGGACTGGGCGTCCTTTGGTTTCTCATGGTGTAGTGACATCTGACTACAGTGACCTGTCGCGAATGACCGTCCAGATGGCTCCACGATCAAGTTCTCCCTCCCCGTTAGTGTATCCATATTGGGTCCTGGACACAGATTATATCACATATGCTGTGGTTTTCTCCTGTGAAGATGTCTGCCGTGGATCTAAGCATACAGGTAAGTTAGAAAGAAGCCACTTTGCTAATGAAATAATCTCTAATTATGTTGACATAATTATTGCAGAATCGCTATGGCTCTTGGGAAGAACCGCTGTCATCCCTGACGAGGCTCTTCGTCGCATATATCGTAAACTGGCTGGATTTGGAATTAATTCCAAGAGGCTCATGAAGGTACAGACGTAAGGCATTCATTAGTTTAACCGGATAATATCATTGCATTTAATTTCAGGTGGAGCAAAAGCAGTGTGTGAATGTAGCCGTGAGGGTCAGGAGCCAGAACTCGTATTTCAACTTCAATCGAAATGCTGCCAGAAATTTTCTCGTGTCACTCACCAATCACCTGAATGATCGTTCTTCATGAAGGTTGACTAACAGTTTCTTAAGCAACGTACTTGTAGGTCAAGTGTTATAATGGTCTCATGCATACTTGTTTACAGCCATATACTAGTAGGACTACTTATCAAAAATAAAGTAACGACGACCTAAGAATCCCTTGAGATCACGTGGTCAGTAACATGATGAACGTGTCAAGGACTCACTTGGGCGAATATTGCTAGGTATAGACTAAAATAAGCATAATAATAAGCAATAGGTGATATAGTTTAATAATAAGGAGCCAGTTCTGAAGAAGAAAACAAGCATTATTTTGTTATGTTTGGCCACATGGGAACAATGATATATTCTGTGCCCACCGAGTGCATATTACTACTAAGATATGTCGTATGTCACATTTGTCACTTTTTACAGCAATGCTTACTATACATGGACTATTACTCTTGTTGATTTTGTACTCTGCTATTATTTATTACTTTGATGCAAACTTTTTTGATAATAAAACCGATAATAAGATATCTTGCAATGGACTATTTATTATTTATAGTTTGCAGAACTAATTAAGACATTTTAATTTAATGTCAATATATGCGACCAGAATATAATTTATAGGCTTAAAAACCGATTTATTTATGAGTTGCAAGAAAGAAACGTGAAGCAGGCATATACAGTACTACGTAATATTTTAACTTTGTTTTACACATATTTTCAGCTTATCATTATATTAATTTTAACGATTGTTTTCAGCACTAGGACAAAAGAGGGGGAAAATAAAAATCCATCTACCGCAATATCTATCTTGATCCCCCCAAAAATTAGTACCTATCCATTTTGTTTCTAATGAAATTGCAGCCGGGTGGGAAGAAGGACGCATTCTCATGAGCCAGTTTCCTACAGAGGAGGGCCCAACATTCCGCCTACATTTCCGCAAAAATGATGCCGTGCACCAGCAGCAGGATTACAACCTATTACTACCCTGAGCACTATTGATGATTTCCGGGAATCAAACTGGACATGTCGATCCCCAGAGCCTAGTAATCTTATTTTGACACAAGGCTATATTCATTAACTCAAGTCAGACCGTATTATGAGTTATAGGACAGATTAAAGAATTATTGAAATTGAAACTTACATACAGTATATACATTTCTTCACGGCATTAGTTCCCATAGAAGGGTAGCCAGTGGTGTCCAGGTATTACCTGACCACCTCGTTAAGACCGACATAATGGGACATCTGGTGACTGGTCAGGCCACACACACAGTGCTAATGAATTGAAACCTAAAAAGGTCATACTGATTTCCTTCATGCCAATCAGATGAAGATCCTATACTGTCCAAACAAGAAGAGCATATACCAGAGGAATATAAGGAAATGATTTTTCATTTGATCACATCAAGAGCTAGCTCTTGATCCTATACTGATGAGCATGGCCACGTAAACTGCAAGGGTGAGATCGTTGTACGTTGTAATGAAACAATAATATGCCAGAGTTATGCCTTTGTATGAAGAGTCAATCCCACGGCCATGTGTGACAAACAATGCATCATACACACTAATGCAACATGTCGAAATAATAAATTATGATTGGGAGTTGGGGAGGGGAGGAAGAAGAGAGATGCTCTTTCATGAAGCTTAGCTCGAGACAGTAGTTAAAGTTCAAAAGCACCAACTTTCTGAGTTTACCAGAGTACTGGCCTAATCCCTAATAATACTGCATAGTTTTAAGATCATAACTGCTTATAAATTTTATTGTTTACTGCGATTTCTTTGCTCAAAATCAGCGAAAATATCTCGTGACCTTACCTAGTAATGAAGGCTATACATAACATAAAAAAGGCAGCAAGGTTAGAATAGGGTCGTCATAAATCCTGCCACTGCACTCAGATTGCACGTGGATTGTGATTCATTGACACTGTATTAGTATATCCTATTGGTCAAATAATATAATCAGTGTCAACCCTTCGAAGCTCTCATACTGTGAGGGTAGACTAACAAATAATGCTACTTCTTATGGAAGTGCTTGTGCTGAAGTATCCCAAGTAGCCTACCAGTATCAGAAGATCCAAAACTCGATCACAGAGAAGTTAGTAAATTGTTCGGTCCATCGCATCGGTCAGCAACACACCGCGACAGTTCTGTACTCGCCGACTGATAATATTGACTGTTGTTGTTATTAGGCCTATTATTGTTTTACTTATCGTCAAGGCTGTCGTTATTCTTCTTACGTATAGACTAGAAAACATTACCGCACCCAACCTCATCTATCGGTGAGTGGTTATGTTGCCGTCACAATTGACATGGTAGCAGAGAACAAACGTACATATCTACGTAATATATTATTGCACTTACAGGATATTTACACACATCATTCTGGAACTGTTGGGACATCGTGGACAACATTCATTTGAGGCACATGTCCACGGGGTATAATTATGTAGATGAATATTTCATAAGCCACCTGCACAAAAATGTGGATAGTCTGTGTATCTATACACATAATTGGGTTAAGACAATGATCTATGACCTCTTTGCACACTATTAAAACAATCCCCGAGTCTCATTTCACCAAATTATAAGCACATAAACAACCGTCCAGGCCTTGCCTTCTACAGTATCGTATACACCAGCTTTCATTGACACCGCTGTGTGGCGCAAGAGTGTGGAGATAATCAAAGACTGACTGGTCAGTTTTCATACTCGTAAAAGAGATGGCGCAGCCCTCCATATCTACACTAAATATGAAAAGCTTGCTACATTCAAACAGCATTCAAACAATACAATAACAAGGACGACCTTTGCAATTCATTTTGTGCACACATAACAACATCTGCCTCTCTATGGAATGAATTAGGCACACATTCCTATCTACCACACCAAGCTACACACACGTGAGTGGTATACATGCGCATACAAATTTAACCTGTCTTTAAACAGCAATTTATAGCTATAATTATTCTAAGAAGTGTTCTATAAGATGTGTAGGCAATCTATTGTTGATGTAATCGAATGATAGTCGCAGTCTCGGTCGCAGTGATAACTTGTTACATGATGCAGCACGACGTTGCCGGCAAAATGACTGTAGAACGCCAATTTTGAAATAATTAACATGGAAATGGCTTGTCCATGCGATAAATATCGGTCCGATATAAATTCCCCCTACTCTCAGTTGCGTTCCTGTACCTATATGTCCACTTTGTCGCTACCAAGATACGGTATCACAATAAGGCCACTAGCCGAATATGGCCGCCGCGCACAATTTTGAACCTAACACCGCGCACAAGTTGAACCCCCTCCACACTTGGCACTCCAACATCAATAAAACGGTCCGCCATACCCCGCTAATCAGACAGGCTGGAAGTGCGGTCCTCCCAAAATCGGGGTATCCCCCCATACCTGTTCATAGTTAGCATCGTTGTCATCATAGTCCAAAATAGTGTAAGAATTGGTGCGGTAGATTGCAACTGGGTGCCGACCGTGTCACCTCCTAGTGGCCGTCCCCAGAAGGCGGCCAACAGATTGTAGTACCCAGAAGGCCGTGCGGTGAAGGTCGCCATGTTTCTTTGGACTAGAGTGGGGAGGAAGGGGAGGAGAGGTTTGGCCGAGTGCTAGTGTGTTCTTTCGGTGTAGTCCCTGCTGCACCCTCCCTCCCGCTCTCCTTCGCTCCTTTTCCCATTCGCACCCGGCGGGCGGCCCTGACTGCCGCCTCACGAAGGGGGGAACGGGAATGGGGGCCGACATTATTAGCTTCCCTGATAGGTGACTGCACGTCACACTTAGGTTTAAACAGGGGGAATAGAGGGGGCTCAATTGGTATTCGAACTGTTCGAAGACCCCACAATTTTGGTGTGGACGTAATATGGCCGACGCGGTGAACGAGAAGCAAAAATTCTTGGAGAAAAGGTCGCTCCCCAACGTGATCCACCGTACCACCACAGAGACACTTCGGCTAGATACGGAGAAGATGCCAGGCAGTGCTGGCACTGTGTCTCCTTCGCAGTCTGCAACAGTGGTGAAAAAGAAAAGCACGTCGTTTCAGATCACCAGCGTGACCAGCGTACCTGGTGGCGACACGGCTGACGACTCGGACCTGGACGACTCGCACACTGATGACATCTCGGAGGACTTGGCTGATACGTGCTCCAGGATGACTGACACGCCCAGCTACAGCGAGGATCCGGCAGGTCCCAACTCCAGCTACAACGACGTGTTCTTTAACCCAGCGCCTAGTTCAGTGCCTGTGGGAACGGCCCCTGTCATTCCTACCAGCTCGCAGTATGGGCTGGCAATTGTGGCGGATGCCTCGGCAGCTTCGCAACCTGCGGCTGCAGCGGCTGCAGCGACGGTGGCTCCCGTGGCCCCCATCTCCCATGAGACTAGCAAGTGTGAAGAACGTGACCATGTACACAACAGGTTTAAAGTAGTGAAGATAGAGAGTACGGAACCCTTTAAGAGGGGCAGGTGGCTGTGTATGGATTATTTGGACCATACTGTTAAGGAAGAGCCGTCGCAACACCCGCCGGCCAATACCCCAGGTGCAATTCATTTGCCCATACCCGAAGGTGGAGGTGAGGATGCTGTTTCTATGGACCAAGTTGTGGTTAGTGTACCCCAGCCGCAGCCGCAAATGTACGGCCAGCAGACGCAATCGTTGCCGCATCCAGTCCCGACCCAATACTACTCACAGGGCCACTCGCTTCAGGGTGATCCACCGATGCAGTACGTGACTGGACAGAGCCAACGGTTTGTCAGTCAGCCAGGGTTCGTTGCAGCCACGAGCCAACCGCAGTCGCAGCCCCAGACGTACACTCAGCCGCAGTACGTGCCAACGCAGAACCAGAATTACTTCCCCAACCAGCAGCAACTCCAACCACAAACGTATGTGACAGGTCAGAGTCAGAACCTTCCGAACTTCCAGCCTCAAGTATCACAACCTCAGCCTACACAACAGCAGCCAAAGTCTCAGGTTGCCACCCAGACCATCCCGCCGCAGACAATGATGCACATGCAGCAAGCAACACACATGGCTCCACAACCAGGCATGGTACCCCAACAACCTGCACACATGCCAATACAGACCATTCCACCGGGATATATGCAGCAACCCCAGCCACGACCGCAGCCGCCGGCGACTTATGCAGCGACACAGCCAGTGACAGTGTCGGTGCCAGTTCGCGCACCTATGGCTCCGCAAGTGGTGGATGCAATGAGTGTGAGTGTAGCAAGTAGTGTGGGTGCGGGCGGAGGGGGCAGTAGTGCAGGTGGAGCGGGAGGTGGGGGAGGGAGTGGAGGCGGACTGGAGAATTTGGTGGGCGCCCAGCAGCAGCCCTCAGATATGATGCGGCCACCTAACGCACTTTTGGACTCTTTGGTAGAGGTGGCCACAGCGGCCACTGAGGATGTTCAGCCAGTCCCAGAAGAATCCGAAAGGTAAAATTAATATTTTGTGTATGTTTCATGTCAGGTACTTCATTATGAAGATGATATTTTTCAAATTTACAACTCACTGCATGTAAATCTGAGTCTGTTATTTTGCACTGAATGTTACACTTGGTAAATTTTGCGAAGCACTGCACGATTTACCTTCCCCACCAGCTTGAGAGACCAAGGGTACATTTCATCATAATCATACTGTTGGTGGTGGTGTTACTATTATAATAATTTCACACCTCTTGATGTGGTTACTTTCAACCATGGATGTTTCTTTTGCCATAGGCAATGTTATACTGTTGAAACATGTAGGTTCCACCACTGGTGACACCATCTCTCAACCAGTAGGTCTCGCTTGGGTAAAGCGAACAAGATGACTGAGTCACCAGAAACCACTTGTGCACAAGCTAGTTTCTTGTGTGGAAAGAGCAGGTCATCGACCCCTATCACCTTTACCCACCTCAGCATTACTAACCTTCTGCCCTCTGTGCAAGTATTACAGCTTCATAACTGATGGCCAGTGGATATTAATGTAAATGTAATTGACCATATTCGGGAATTATTTTCTGTATTGAAAAGGTTCACCTACTTTCTGGTGGTAAGGGTGCTGCGGCTGTGCTGCAGCATAGCAAGGTTATAAATTTGCCAATTTAATGTGAATGACAATAATTTTAAACAACATAATAATCAGACAATTGCAGGTGGAAACACCTGACTTCTGTTTTTAGTATGACCATTGTTCTCAGAAGCCAGTTAATGACACTGTCTCATAGGTCATCTATCTCATCATACTTCATTGCATTCATTATTTCACTGACATGAAGATAGAACAATAAACCTAGATAAGTGGAGGAAGTTCCTTCTTTTTATTGTCAGTTTCATTGTCAATTAATACTTCAAATGGACTGTCTCATATTGCAGCTGATAACTTGGCCATGCAGTAATTGCAGTCACAGCAGCAGCCATGTTTCATTTTAGATCAGTCTTCTTATGTCAGACATCAGGAAGTTTCGTGAAAGTATGTGGCTTTTTAACAATGCAATGGTAACTGGCGATTGACAAAAACTTAAATATGTGGATAGAAAAATCTAAAAAATGAGGCATTTATTCCTGTTGATAGAAAGGCTTCAACCTCTGCTATGAACCCAGGCATTTCATATTTATAGGCAAGGAATATCATTTGTCTGGCATTCTCTTGAATAGAATGTTAGACACTAACTACCCAGGGGAATGCACAAAATCATGGTTTTGGTATAGCCCACTTGCATGACTGTGTTTATGTGCATGAGTACTTGCACCTCCCATCCCAGTTACTCTTCCCTCATTGTTACCTACTGGTTACAGAAATATACAAAAGTGCAATTAAACTATACAAAGTATCCAGGAACCTCACAAGGTAGTGCTTTGATGAAGATGATGCGTTAAATAATGTTGTGGCTAAAAAGTCGCGCATCAATGGGGAGGGTTATGATTTGCTTTGTGACAGTGTTTTGTCTTTCCACAGGTGAACCATGTTGACCACTGATGAGCATGTGGAACTCGTTCTCGTCTGTGGACGCAATGGCTACACCCACTGTGGTCTTGAATCTGCTCATGGTGCTTTGCACTATGGGCTCTTTCTACGGGTGCCTTCAATTAAAATCCTCCATGACGTCTCTGTGGGTGTAGGCTTCACGTCACAGAGGAGAATGAGTTCCAAACACTCATCAGTAGTCAACTAGGTTCACCTGCGGAAAGATAAAACACCATGACGAAGCGTATCACAGACCTCCCCATTGATGCGGGACTTTTTGGCCACCCTGCATGTTACAAGGCTCCAATATGTCTTTGGAAGACTGATGATAGCAGATGATAGTCTCTACTCCAAGGGGATACGCTGGTATGCCAGTGTACACTACGACTGGTATGCGCAAGTATGCCAGGTATATGATCAGGTTTTTGAAATTCAGACTTAAGGCTCATTAACACAGGCCGTCGACGGTTTTGGTTTTAGTTCTCGTCGACGCCGCAGACCAATCAGAGCGGGCCCTCACGGTAACCATGACGCGTTGTTTACGTGAGGGCCCGCTCTGATTGGTCCGCGGTGTCGACGAGAACTAAAACCAAAACCGTCGACGGCCTCTGTGAATGCGCCTTTATGTCACCAATGTTATCATTGCTCAGCAAGTGGCAGTAACAATGGTAACTTCGGTGATGTCAATCCAAACTGGAACAAATTGGAATACATAAGGTATGCTGCTATGCAGGTGTACACTAATAGACGAGTGAGTATCCCCTCACTCTGCTCTAATATGAATGTGCTTTGCAGTAGGACCTAGGATGCATGCAAGACCGAGGATCTACACGTGTTGTATCTTAGACATTACGGGATTTTTGGTTAACGTGTTGGAACCTTGTAACATGTCTCTCATCATACCTATCTGGCTGTAACAATGCCTGTGTTCTCTTGGAAAATTTCTATAGATTTTTGCAAGAATGTTGACTGTTGTAAACAAGACTTTATAGTGTTATTTAAAAAGGGCGACACGGTGGCGGAGTGGTTAGCGTCGCAGCCTTCCACCTCTAAGGTCCCGAGTTCGATCCCCGGATCGGACAGAGGATACTTATGTGGATAGAGTTTTGATGGGTTCTCTCCGTGTTCTCGTGGGTTTTCTCGGGGTTCTCCCGTTTCCTCCCACTATCAAAATCCATCACAGCAAAGGCAATGATTAAAGACTGTTAATTAAAAAGATGATCCCCTAAAAAGCCCAAGGAGGCTTATCACGGGGTATCCATTATTATTATTATTATTATTATTATTATTATTATTATTATTATTATTATTATTATTATAGTGTTATTTAAATATTTGCATTCCCTATAATACTATGGCATGCATAAGAAACACTTATGTTAAGAGTAGAAATGTAGAAAAATACAATGAACGATTAAGACTCACTAACAACCTATCAAATTAGTGTCACCTGTACCTGTCAAAAATATCAAACATAATGAAATGAAATCATGCAACAATGCCATTAATTAAGGCCACTTACACCTGTTTGGAAGGAACTGTGGCCTTGATGGCATTCATGGTTTATCAAGACAGGTGACACTTCTTAGCAATGAATGGTATCATTCAAGTCGCGCGCGCACACACTACACAGACTTGCAGACACAATGCAAATACCACAATGAAACAAATGCCATAGATGCAATTGTGTCATAATACACTCACTGAATGCAGTCTTTGTCAGAATACTAGTCAGCATTCTTTACCTTTATGAATGAAGTCAGTGTGGTGATGTGATATTTATTTCTTTATCAGTTTGGGCTTTTGCTCTATATGGGTGAATGGGCTTGTACAAAACCAATGGCTTTCTAGCCTTATAGTGTGTCCCTAGGCCAAGGTTTCAGCAGTTGTTTGGTCCTTACCATGGTAACTTCCTTAACAAATCACAATTTTGGTAATTTACCTTGGTACAGGCCAGACAACCACTGAACGTTTGACCCAGATGGGCCATATATTACTGTAGGTATGTGGTACAGTACAAATATGTGGCACTCTTAATTTCAGCTGCGTTTCTCATGCAGTGTATTACAGTCTCTGACACTGACAGTGAGCGAGGTTAAAAACTACATGGAAAAGTTAAATGTAGGCTTATGAAAACTTTTTCAAGTAAATAACGTATTTAATACATGGCTTTTCAATGTGCAAGAATATATTCAAATGAGAGTTTGGTGTCATGACCTGAGCCAAGGAATTATAATACAAGAATTTTAAGATCAAAATTTTAACTTATTTCTCTCCTCTTCTTTGTGCAGTTTTCAAATCTTGTTTACAAGTTGGTCTATGTCTTTGGATTATTTTCTAAACGTTGCTTCTTGAGATGGAAATTGATAATTGGTTTACAAGTAAAATTATGGTCTTCCAGCCACTGTCGGTAATAATCGGTTCTGGGCCAGGCTCATTGTCACACTTTTACAATATAAAAAGACAAATTGGCAATAAATTTTAACTTAATATATAAATTATGTCTGACACAATTATAAGCTCATTCTGGGGGCGTGTGGCATGGTATTAATAGTGTTAGTACGAAAAGACGAGGCTGATTTTTAATTATTATTTTACACATGAACATTTTACAATATGTATTTTCTTGTGGGGCGGGGGGGGGGGGGNGGGGGGGCACACAAATTATAGGCAAACTTTCAACGGGAATATATTCGTTTTCATTCTACTTTTGGTTCCAACTTGTGTGGCAGGGAAGAGCTGGAGGTGCTTAATACTATGGTGTAGATTGTAGTACTTTATTGGCTCTTTTCTGTACTGCAACACTGTGCATTTTAGATCCTCTGAATGAGATAATTATATTATAAATTGTAAAGTGGCCAGCGACATAGATTAGCTCATTTCTTCCCCACTGGACATGGCACAAATTACAAATGATCCTATACTCGGAGACCATGTGAATATTTCAAAACTGGTAGGCTTAGGCCCGTCCAGGGGCGTTTTGCAAAGGAATGATTTAAATTTCTGGAATCAGCAACTGCTGCGCTTCCTGTCCCACTACGTGGAAATAATTTTTTTAAAGGGTAACCACAGGAATGCGGCAATAAAACAATCGCCGAAGTACTTCTAAGGTAATAAATTCACAATTAAAAGACCATTTCAGGCCTATGTTGAGAGTGGGATATCAGTAACTAATTTAGGTTTGAATAATAATAAATTTATAACCCCACAATAATTTTCCTACCCTGATGAACCTGCTGCCTTTTCGATTGGGTCATTCAAATGTACTCCCGTTGTTCGTCTACTGTCGTCCTAGTTGCAAGGGAGCGTGTAGGGTTTGAGTGTCGAAGTATTCTTGGAAGAGCGCAAGCGATAGAAAAATCCGATGAGTGGATCCCAAGATACCAGTGTTTAATATATCATTCTGACTTACTGTCGCTTACTGTATTCATCTCTGGGCTCAAGGAGCTTGTTAACAACTAGCTAATACACACAGTTTGGTTAGGTGTCGTTATCATATATGCTATGGCGCTATGTTAGAGAAAATGTCTGAGAAATGCCTGACGAGTTGCATGGATACTAATTTTTATCACTGCCGAGGTATTCTTGATAGGGAAAATATTTTCAGGTTTGCAAAATAACACAGTAACGTCAGTAATGCTTGCACTGGGCTTGCTGACAGAGCAGGAGGGAATGGGATATTACAACCATAGTTAGAGGCCAACGACAAGGTGCCCTAAGTGCTAGCATTTTTGAAGTTTCGGATGGCATGTGATGAAATGGCAACAATCTGGGACATATTCGGTAAAGTGTAACCATATTTTACCTAACTTGCTGCAATTTGGTCTTACTGTATATCAGACAGTTTCTAAAATAAATATTGAAACTCTGGCATCTTACTGTTGGCATCTTGCGATTTTGTGCTGGTGGAAATTGGTCTTTATATATATTACAGATGTAGAGGTAGGGCTCACAGCTTTTGTGCAGGACTTTTTAGGCGAACGTGATTTCTGGGAAGGTAATTGGAGCGCTGTGTATTTTCTTGTTGCAAGCAAGCAAAATCTCTGAGGCGCTTTTTTGGCGGTTTTCGCTCATATTCCAGACTTTTTAAGGAAAGGGGAATTATATGCTGTATAAGCAAATAATATGTAAAATAAATTTTCAGCCAATTTGTGTTAATTGTCAATGCAATAGTAGAATAATTGACCGGAAAATATGCAGTGGTGGCTTTAGCAAGATAGTCGGCTAACGCATTGAATTTTAAATATGGGAACGTGTTTAGGTATGAATATGAATTAATGATCACATCAAATAAGGTAGGACAATGACAAAAATTTATTTTATTTTATTATTGAATTGGACAGTTTCATATCCTGGCTCATAGTCCAAGGCAGGAACGATGTTCTACCGTATTTTTAAAACGTTGCCCATGCAACTGAAGATTTGAGCTAGCCATATCTCCGGGCCAGTTGCATGGATAAAAGTTTACTTTGCGGAAATGAAAAGGTCAAACGGTACGCAACGTACGTTTCCTCGACTTTTATTGCTCTCGGATCATTTGTTTCCATTGTATGCCATTTGAAAGCAAGGTTCCCCAACTCCCTCTTTTTTGTGAGAGGACATTGATGACAGGAACGATGTCAACTGGGACAAGATTACCTGACAGATCGAATTGGTGCAGTATATACATCCATGACACGAGCAACATAAATGTGGTCCAAAACCCAAAAGTGTGTTCACCGTCATATTTGGAAAGGCAGGCGTAGTGCTTTTTAAAATAAAAATTGTTCTATGAAATATCTGCTTTGGGGATTTAACATTTTGAGTTAACTGGATATTATTTTAGATTTATGACATCTAATGGCTTATATACAATATATAAATTTCTTGATTTTTATGGAGGAATTAATGACGATATGCATCTCCCGCCTATATGAAAGTATAGTGACAGTTGAGTACTGTCCTGAAAAATGCAAGGCATTGTATCAAGTAATGAGTAACAACATGTAACACTTCAAAGGGTATTTGCTTGTACTGAATCTTAGACTCTGATATCAAATATCACCATCGATAATAGTATGCCCGTCACTTGCATAAGGTTGCCAAGTACGAGTTTTTAAATAGTGTAAAAATATTCTAATGGCAAACACATGCAGTATTATGTAATTTTTTGTCGTAACTCATGAGATGTGCGATGTTTGCTGGATAACTTGTTAGTCCTGCGGCCTTGTTGAGTCCATTCAGCTCCAGTTCACGTTACTCGTCTCAAATGAGAACTACGCCTGCACGAGATATATACGTATGAAACCCAATCCTCCTTGAAAGAATTCTTGACCAGGAAGAGTGGTACACGGTTACCTTATCAGCAACTCCTAACAGTAACATGGTGAACGAATCATAACTTCCGGTTGATTATCTAAAAATCCCATTTCAGATGAGTAATAGTCTGCACCGGACAACTGGGAATATTTGTCCTGTAAAAGCGATGCGTAGTGTTTAGTGTATCTAACTGACCCTGTGAATTAAGAATCCACCTGCACTTCAGACTCGATTGCAGGTGACTAATTTTAATAACGAAATTCTGTAGTGAAAAGAAAGAAGTTCGACGAAATATGACGTGTTAATCCGTATCCAGATTTTATGTGGCGATGTAGGAGTTATTCATTTATCAATGTAATCACGAGTTGAAGATTTAACAGCAATTAAAATGTGAAATTTAAAATAATGTTTTATGTTGCGGGTAACCCAGAAGGTTGCCACAACATAATTATGTGGCGCAAATTGGTTTCGTGTACACTGTACACTACCCAATAGACAGATTTTGCTCAAGGACATTGCTTCCGAATATGTTGTGACCGTGGTTGTGACCTTTCTAAGTAGAAAAGTGCATTGAATGCCAGAAAACGCCATTTTAATTTCGGTTTGGTATTAAATGCAACACGAATTAAAAGCCTTTCCGTCACCGCCAGGAGAGCTCCACACTCCACCGTGTCAGAGTGCAATTCATGCTTATTTGTGATTCCATTTAAATGGCTTATAGTTGAAGGAGATTTAATTGCAGTCTCATCTCCAAATGACGCCTGTTTTTTAGCAATTCAGTCTAGAGTCAATGCGTTATTCGGTGGAAACGAGGTATTGTTTTGAATCGGCGCAAAAATGTAATGCCAGAAAGAGTATTGCAGCGTTTGTTGCAGTGCAGTCATCTCAAGTTTCTCTTATGCAGCTCAGGAAACTACTCGTAGGAACTTTTCTTCCCATTCAATTGGTGGATAGTTTGGATAAACTGGATCGCGAATGACAGAAGAACCTCTCGAAATATCTCAGGGAAAGTGGAGCGTTGGCGCATCGGATTGTCATGCACCTTTCGCATATTAGTATTGTGTTTGGCTCATTAGCATGAACGTTTTAGTTACGGTGCGCGTAATGATATAGAAAAGGATAAGTACTCTCTAAAAAAAATAGTTAAAAAAACTCAAGTTGGGTTCTTTTTAACTCTTATTTTTTTAGAGAGTACTGCCCAATCTCCGAGCTTGAGACATGTTTTTTAACAAATAGACCAAATAGGTAGTTTTAGAGTGGGAGGGCCTTTCGTATATACGCCAAGGATAATGAGGTAGTCACGTGCAGGTTTAATTACCTAGCACTTGTGTATTGGCATCATTTGTTTACAACTTGGTTTATTACCTACCAGATAGACTGCTAACTGCATGTGTTCAGTGCTTTTATATGCTTACGCTTCATGTGAGCTGCCTCGCCTGGCTCTTGTAATCACAGTTTAAAATAGGGTTTTTTTTTTAAAAAAAAAACATTTTTTTTTACTGCCGAGCACACGAAGAGTGAAGGGTAGGTCAACGGTGCTTGGAGCTGACAAGTCAGTTTTGCATGTCTTTTGGGAGAAATCACAGGCTGACACTGTCGTGAAGCTGAAACGGTGGGCATTCCAGCAACCTTGGCAGTTGCAATATGAATCTCCCATGTATTACTAGTGGCACCTGACTCCGCATGTAAAAAGATCGCTATTTTTCCAGAAGGATTAGAATGACTGGTGGCGTGACCTTACATTCTCGCTTAACATATTTTTTTAACGATATTCAAAATGACCATGGTAAGACACAATAATTTTTACAATTCGGAATGTCATTCAGTTACATTAAAGACTTGTACAGGATTCGTGGAGTAGGCCCAGCTACATTTTAATTTTGGTTTCGTTGAATATTTCATCGCAAGGCGTCAGGTTTCGAAATAAAGTTGTGCGAACCGCATCTTCTATGCATGGGTTTGTTCTGGGGACGTGACGATTCAGAGGACAGGGATACTTGTTCATAACGTGATACGTCACATCTGGATTGCAGTACCTCACAGTAATTGGCGGGGGTGCATATAATAGATTATGCGGATTCTTATCAGTCATGCGTCAGGGGAAACGGAACTTAGGACACCTTTCGCAGAAGAGTCGAGTAAAACAGTGCATTGAAAGTGACGAATCTTTGGCAGCTTCCCAGACAGGTCATTGCGTATGATGTGACCTTGCAGGCGCAGAGCAAAGTGGAACAAAACTGAGGCTGCAGTTTGATGAAAAGGTGATGTGTACGGTTGTTGCATTTCAGCATTTCCCGACCTCATTCTCCTCTAGACGAGAGCATTGCGGCTTTTTGTTGCAGGTGCAGGGCTGGATAAGGCGGAGCAGATGATATTGCAAACTACTTGCAGAAAATTGATCAGCACAGTAGCCTACTCTTTGAGCTAGATGTAATGTTGGCAATACCAATGTCAGAGCTATCAGCAGTTAAAATGCTCTCAGATCGTAATGGCCCATGGTAGTGCTATTTAACACGGATTTGCAATGGACTGATGGCGAATCTGGTGCCAAGGGAGTGGAGGAAATGGGATTTCAGAATGGCAGACTCTTGATTTTTTCCCTAGTTGAACCGAGCTTGGAATAATCACACGTGAAGGCCGCACGAGGTCAAAGCTATTAATGGCCAAGGCAAGTTTTTTTTTTTTTTTTCGGTACTGTATTTGCAAAGAGGAGTAGTGGTAGTGGGCGCAATCCGGTTTCGGAGGGGTATTTTTCCGTTCTGACGATATGTAAACGGTGGTCTCTTGTCAAACCCCATTCCAACAGGTTTGCCTTTTTTGTAGACTAGAAACCACGTCACATATAGTCAATGGAGCGTGATAATATTTTATCATTAGAGTAGACTAGGATATTTTTACACACACATGCCAGTGATGGCTGGAAGCGAGTGATTTTTGAGCATATCGCAGCGTTCACAGTGTTTCTAGAGGACCTGAGGAAATAATGTACTGTACTATACTATATGGGGCTTCGGTCAATATGAAATGATAAAATTGTAGGGGTTGAATTTGATTGCAATAATTTTTTTCACATATCAAGAGGGAAATGCAGCCTGCAGAACCAGTGTGTAGTTTTTCCTGCACTTTCCTAATTTGAATTCGCTTTGCATTCGGCCTTTTCTAAGCAGCGTCAATCACACGTCAGAATACTGCTGGGCATGAGCCGGCACTCTATATAGAACTTTCTACACACGTGCATTCAGAAGCACCTTTATAATCCCAAAGGAAGTATTGTTTTTATGTTCCGGTACTTGTGACATGCTTGTTCATATTCTTTCGCAGGTGCAAAGTTTGTTAGACTTGGATGCATATGTTCAAATCAGGCTGTGGCTCTAGAAGTTATGTTGTCTTTCCCACAGGGACGAAGAGCCTTCTCATTGTTTTGTGTTTCGACCTGTGGTTTCTAAGCCATGCCTAGTAGCTAGATTGTAGTACTAAACCACATAAAGACGTCCTTTTTTGAGGATTCCTAATGGTACACGGCATTGTGCGTTTGGGAGTGGGAGTCGCAGTTATAGGGTGGGGAAGTCGAAGCCACATATCTGTGGGCTTGGGTGAAGCAACCCAACTAGCTGAGGCATTTGTACGTGACCTCACGTCATCGTGCTGAATTGCAGAAAGCATGCGAAAATGTCGCTTTTCCTTCCTGGAATGATACGCCCAATTGGATTAATTTCAATCCAAGTGACATTATTGCAACGGCTGTCTCTTTTTAAGTCGTGACTGAAATATGACCTAATTATATGTGTGGTGCTGGGGAATTAACCACCTGGTCATTTGTCAAAGGCTGACGATCAGCGTGGTGGATTGCAAATGATCTTTTAATGACATATCCTGTAGCGTCTTAAACGTCGTACAATATCTTGACTTTGTGTGTTAATTTTGCCTGTACTGGCATTGCCCGAAAGAAATGTTAGTCCGCATTTGCTCCTCCACCGGAAAGTCTATTTTATTCACTGATATGCCAAGGAGTATTTAAAAAAACCCCAAATTGGTGTATCGTACTTTTCAGAAATGTAGAAAAAAGTCACCATTGTGGCTGTTTGAATCAAAATTTAATTTTAGGATATCGGATTATAAATACGTACATAAGTCATTTGTCATGGCCAGTTTTCCTCCTCGGTTACAAACTAAGTGCGATTACATTTTCTCCGTGGTTTTAGGCGGACCACAGCATTATCAATTCCGAGTTTGAGCCCCGTATCTGGCCGAGGAGTTTCTAGTGTGGGAAGGCCCACGGTATAGGTTTTTTCATGTTCGGTGGGTTTTCTCGGGGTTCTGCCGTTTTTCTATAGTCTCAAAATACACATTCAGTGAAGTTATGAATAGAGTAAGTCAAATTTATGATTCCCTAAAAGAGGTCACAAGTTATGACGGGAAAGTCGACTTAAAAGCTGTTAACTTGTGTAATTGCGAGACCGATTTTCACAATGCTCAATTTAATTGCTTGTAAAAAAATGTCATGAAAATGTCACGTTATTGAAGGAGGAACAGAACTGGACCCTTACACAAATGCGACTTACAGGACATTCAATTATTGTAATATTGTCATATTCTTTTAAAAGAAAAAAGGTTTGAACAGTACCTAATTACTTTTTATTCGGTTCATATAGGCTCCTAGATGTCATTTTCCCATGCTAAAAAAGCGACAGAGGCTTGTAGAACAGTTGACAAATCCGGTAATATAAATGTATACAAGATGATCAATTTTATTGTGGTGTAGCAGCCTGTACCAGACTATAATAAATAATCGAGTAGGCTTTTTTCAGCAGTGCTTATTTGTTACGGAGCAAATTGAGGAATATATATTCCAGCAATAGGAGGTTTATTTCCATGTCGTTTTTCGTGTCATTTACTGGAATGCGTGTTGCTTCGGAGCGAGTTGGAACGGAGCCTACAAGTACTTGTTTGTGCCATCTATCCAGTTAGCGAAATTAAGTCGGGGCTAGTTGGTGCCATTGAAGCGCCCAAGCATCTGACGGAGGCTGTTGCTGAACTTTACTCATCACATCGGGCTTTTCGACGTCTCGAGTATATTGAAGGCCACGACATCATCAAGTATAAACATGCGACGGGATTAGTAGATCCATTAGATATATTTTTAGTTCTGCAAGAGTTCGAAGTTATTGGCGAAGCAATAAAAGTTGTGGGAACATCAAGTATAATGGAATTACATTTGGATATAGGAATGAGCCCATCCACCTTCCATATTGAGATGAATGTGAGAGTGCCCTGTTACTGTTCCAAGAGTCCGATGACCCTCCCATGTCCATCAACAACGTCAGGATTCTTCTGTAAGTTGGAACTAAAGTAAAGGATGTGCAGCCGCCATCCTTGGCATACCCGTGGTGAAGGGGGCGCTCGCTGTGCACTGAACACAAGTTTGCGTTTGTTCAGGAACCTTGGGGGTAAAAGTAGGCCGGGATGAAATTTGCGGAACTAGCAATTATCGTTTAGTTTGGAAGCTGGTTCAGTCCCCCGTGTCTCCTCCGCCTTTATTCCTGTCCTGTCAACTCGGGCGCCTTCACTATCGTCTGTTTTCCTCCTCACACATTCCTCTGGAAGAGGGGAAAAGGGAGCAAGAAACCTTAGTTAGCATGTGGCTTGAGGGAAGAGAGCGGATGGAGAAGGAACTAGGTTTTTTTTTTTCGTTGACCATGGTACAAAAAAAGTTATTCGGACGGCAGAGAGAAGACAGATACGGACTGCTAAGGTTTGTGAAGTGTGTGACCGGAAAACCGAGAGAAAATGCACCATTATTTGCCGAAATGCTTGGGGAGAGAACGAGTGATCACATGCGGGTTTTGTAGGTCTGCAGTAAGTGTGCTGTGACGCGAAGTTGTTCTCAAACCGCAGCTGTAGGGGAAAATAAATACGGGTGGAGCCCAACAGTTACAGGGCAAACTTTACCAATATTCTGGCTTTTGCCCGGCTTCCTATAGGTACGATATAGGGAATGAAGGAGAAGAAAAGGAGTCCTATGTCACTTGGCTGGCCAGGTCACGCCACGGTGGCAGCTACTGTAAAGTTATCGTATACTAGTTGACGAAGCCGAATTTATCAGAGTCGACGTTATTGCAGTAATCGCCGGTCGACACCTCATAAAGCCATATATTCTCAGATGTGTGCGCAACATGAAGCACGTCAAGATCGTAAGCATCAACATTTTTGTTCTAGAGGCTGAAGTCGAGGCACAATTTCTTACACGAGGTGGTCGGTCAAGTCATTGCGCGCTCGTTTGTGCACTCTACAGTATCTTTGGCGTACCGGTATGTTATATCAGTAATTTAGCAACGCGTTTCCTGAATTCCGGCGTATGGACAGTAATTATCTGTTAAGATCTGAACCGACTTTTTTTATTTTTAAAAACAAAACAAAAGAACTTGGTGTGGAGACAATACAAGTGCAAGCAACACAGTAGTAATTCCTATTTATTTCGTTTAAAAAATGAGTTCTTTGGTTTTACTACAGGCCGACGCCTCGTAAGCTGTCACTTAAATGGGCTCTAAAGAAGATCCAAATTCAACATTCAGGTGCCCTATATACATTATATGCGTTATTTTTGTCTCGACCTCGGTCGGTTTGAATGGGAGACTGGCCTTCATTAGCGTACTTTTTAGCCCAGGTACATGGACCACCAATACTAAGAAACACTTTTTAAACACCTTGACGAGGTTTATGTTTGGGTACTGGGTCGGTGACCTCCACGCACCTGCGAGTTTTATGGGGGCGAACCAATCGTTGTCTTAACGCTAGACGGACTACCTTCGTACAGTACAGTACTACAGGTCGAATATTTTCCAACTGCGGTGTCGCAATCAGGCTTATTATGCTCTTTCAAATGAGCAAACGCCACGAAATGTTGACGACTCCCTGGTGGAATGGCTGCAGAAACCTTCCTATATACGGTCGAATGAGAGGTTGCTATTGCAACCAACGTGATGCCAAATCCTCTATTGATTCACAGATTAAATATCTGCATGAGGTGCGGTGCCTTGCAACGGCTCTGTGACTCACCTTGTTCTTTATGTTTTGCACGTAGGCTATTGCTGCGCCCACGACATTAGCAATATCCTTTGTGGTGGGGGAGAAAAAGCTGGGGTGTAGTAAATCATGAATGAGTCAGTGGATACGCTTTTGGCACATAAAATAACTGTAGTCTTCGAGAGAGACTGAGAGAGGAAAAAATTGGAGCAGGGAGACCTTGTGTGTAGAAATCGGAAAGGGAGTTCCCTTCCTGGGCTTTTTTTAGAGCGTGGCCGACGCGTATTGTTTTGACGCAAGCCACGGTCGTCTGGGCCAAAATTGTCACCGCCTTGGCGGATGGTCTGATAGATGTACAGGGAAGGAAGAAATTAATTTCCACTCTGATGGGATGTGACAAGTTGCATTACAGACGTAGCAATGTGGACAAGGAGGTTGGCTGTCTAATGACGTGTTGATTTTCTCTCGCGATAGAATCCACTTCATTTTGTTTGGCTAAATGTTCCTGACTGGAATGGTGTTTTGACAGCGATGTGAAATTGAACTGCGCAAAAATAACCCTTGGGAGGTGTCTCAGCTTCTCGTCACCCGAGCAATCAAAATTATAATAATTATATAGGTGATGTCAGTCAGGATGCCTCAGCTACATATTGTATATTGTGTGAATCTCATGTTAATTTACTCTTATGCGCAATGCCCTATGACCTATGTATTAGGGGACACCACAACAATTATTATAGAGGAATTACTCAGCATGGTTATTAAATGACTACTACACTGCCCTGTGTTTACAAGCATCTTGATAAATTAATATTTGTGCCTAGCAATATTCCGTGACCTTGTGTGTTTTTGTGTATTCAACTGTGCGTAATTTGATTACTGGTAATTGACTTGCACCTAAAATTTAAAGTAATTGAACAAGCACCATATAGTTGTTTAGATGGCAAAAGAGTAATACAATAATAATATTGTGTGAAGGCTTTTCCCGCCCTGACTCTTTGCATTCCAATAATTTATGAACGCGAGATATTGTAGAATTTTCTGAGACACATGATTTCCTGAAACTGTGTGTCTTGATTTTGTGTCTAGAACCCGTCGTTGAATATCGCAATTTTTATAGGTGGCCTATTTGGCACTTTTATCATGATTGGGGCCGTCTCAAAGGGCAGTGGGGGGGGGGGGGGGANGGGGGGGGACTTATATCCCCGAACGGTTGGCTTTATTTTAGGAAGGCGTTTCTTGCGACAGCAGAAATCAACTCCCGAGTCGAATTTCGACGGCTGTCCTTGACGACGTGAGTCTGGGAAAGGTTCACATGACTTGCAGATACAATGACGCTACTGTTTCATTTCCATTTTAGCAACAGCTTGTGTAATTATAGGAACCTTGATGAATTGATGAAGAACCTATTATATAAATATTATTCTTATGAACATGCTTGTGTAAGCAGAGAAGTAACTCGGTTAAGAGGTATGGTAACCACGTGACGAAATCGATGTTTTGATAAGATTCACGCGTGAGAAACACGATGCAGTTTGGAGATTTCACAGTCGCAATGCCTTTCGTGCACCTATATGCAGTATTACGGACACTCGATAACGAGTACGATAAACAGAAACACAACAAGTATTTCCCAATGTACAAAGGACAAGGATGTATCACTTCATTTTGAACCAAGGCCCTGTTCTGCAATTTGTAGCGATACACGGAATTCGTAAACAGTCTTTATGAAAGGTAGGCACCTGCGACAGGACATGCTCGAATGACCTGTTTACCGCATTGGGTAACGACGGATTTTTCATACATGCAGGCGACACTGTCGCAGTTGAGAAATGACTTTTAGTCAGCATTTTATTTTTACTCTGCGTGTTATTGTTTAAGTTTACTGAACTGTGGCGTTGCGAATGATAGCGTTGCATATTTTCCGTCATCTGTGACGAGCATCATCATCGTAAGGGATGGTCCATGCATAAGAGGAGGTATATTAATGACGCAGACTGTTTTTGGCCGGCACTGTATCATCTGAGCACCTGCTGGGTTGTTTATCTATCTGGTCATTGCGAACTCCATCTCGCGAAGGGCAAGGGAACCTACTTTTTTAGTTGCCAAGTGTGTTAGACGTCACTTTTAGTCAAGGCAGCAACGAGGAGCTCTTTGATGAGACTGCGTACCCTGCACCTACTCTGCCACTTTCCATATTAAGGTAGCTCGTCGGCCATTTACGTAATGGCGGCTGGTTGGGCTAGGCATTGTCCCCAGCAGGTTCATAGCAAGATGAAAGTAATTAGAAGATATTGTGTGTGTATTGGAAATTTGCAGATAATATTAGATATTCGAAGGAGGAAGAGGTAATAGTAGGAACAATAAACTGACCTGTGTCCCCCCCCCCCCCCCATCCCCCTACATCTTTTTCTCTTCTCTCTCNCCCCCCCCTTGTTTACGCCCTATACCATGAGGAGTGAACAGTGAACCCATCCCCAGTGAACAAAGCATTTTCTGCTATTGCATTTGACAGGATTAAGAGAATTCGTTATGGCGTGTGGTTGCACCAGGCTTAATCCGCACTCGTGGAGCTGGAGTGTGAAGCTTCTATAACAGACCGACCTATTGATCAGTATCGATGACTTGATTAATTGGCTTTAATGGGGTCTGGCAGCATGATGGAGCTGTGCCACTCTATGCTTTACTCCCTCGACTGATTCCCTGACAAGGAGCGTGCTGTTATCACTCTTGCCGAAACTTCATTATGCACCATTTTGAGTGTTATAGGCATTGGTCCCGGTTTTCGATTTTACAGCAGTTAATATAGATCCGTGTTGATGTGCTTGGTGCGGGGGTTAAACTGTGGATGTGTAGCATAGGGTTCAATACTGATGAATTTGCAAAGACAGATATATTTGGTGCCAACGAACTTTACATGTTTATGAGGGCAACTAACGTAAGCGGTTCGTGGCGATATGGTAGCCGATAGGAAAACAAGCTTATAAAGTTAGAAAAATGCGAATTCCTCAGTTTAGTAACCTTCCTTTCCATTGTCAGAAAATAAATGAATGATAATATTAGCCCTTACCGAGATTGTGGAATCACCCGAAGAAAATTCTCACTAAGCAGTGGAATTAAGATGATGCATATTGTCGCAGTATAATTAGTATTCTCTAGGGACAATATCATATCCAAGGGAAGTAGTAAAACACCTAGTTCCACTGATTTACTTTATCTCTGCTATAGAGGCTGAGTGAGCGAGTGGGCTGTTTACCTGCAGTGCCAGGAAAGAGTATTTACTGCGATGCGAAGCTTCCGAAAGGGATGTTTCAGTAAGCCTCACTAATCCGAGTTGTACTGCAGTGAAACATCTATCTTTGGGATGTTTGGGCCTTTCAAATATCGGTGTAAGCGAACTTATTTGCTCCGGGAAATGGAGTAGCCCAGATGCCTGGGCTCGCTCGCATTGGGTTTGAGGACGGAAGGGCTGCCTTGTGATGGTGTCGCCTGCAGTGTGGATACTTAAGCACGTATTCCTAAATGGAGAAAAAGGAGGAGCGAAAAAAAGCAGGTTTAGGCGGAATTTCTTGAATGTTTGGTAAAGGTCAACTTCAACACGTGACGTTAAGTAATGATCATGGAGGATAGGAAATGAAGCCATAAAAAAATTAGTGCTTGTGCATAAAGTAGTGTACTATGTCTTGAGAATATGAAACTGGCCTTGGCGGGAAGGTTGCTAATAGTGCCGAAATTGAGATTTTCCTTGCTTCCTAGTTCCGTCATGTTACTGCAGGAGACTCACATTTCAGTACTATCGTCATCTGTGAAAATTGCACCCCGCGAGTATGAATCATCGCTCGGGCATCGATCGATGTGGCAGGGTCTTTTACTGGCAAGAGCAATTGTGAGAGATATGCTGGGATTTTTCACATGACCGAGCCGAAATATTTCAGCATTTGAGTCAGTGTGACAGTTATTTTTCTTTCGCTGCTTGATGTAATGTTCGTTCCGTCCACAAGCCAGAATTTCCGGAAGTTACTAACAAGCTGGTATCTTGACCCAAACTAGACAACGTTCGCGGAACGCCCACCTTGTTGCTCGGAGGTGAATGCTACACCCACGCGAAGATGGCCTTCCCAGAATAGTCCTTAAAGGTAGCGAATATTGTGGCGGGACCTTGATATCACTTGTGTACCTTGTCTGTTCTGTATTTCGAAGTAGGTGGCGTGAAAAGATCGGTGGATATAAAAAAAACTTGTCTTTGGAATATTGACTGCCTGCTTGATCGATTGCACCTGCCATGCGGTATGCGCGAAATATACGCCGACAATACAAGTGTGAAATTGATCAATCTGAATTGCAGGCACGTCTTTGTGCAGTGCTGGGCTGGGAGACTATCACGATATGCACTCCCTCTGTTAGCAATGGCTTGGAGTTTGCCTGCACTACAATTAATGAATAATGCGAGTAATGTGAGAATTCCTGGTGAACAAAAGTGCAGAAGTAGTAGCGGGTATCCCGCAGTTTCTGATCGTATCGGCTGAAAAATTAGTCGGCGAGCCCGGTGACGGTTACTGCCTTTGGCGTAGTACAGCTTCGTGTGTACGACTGCTGCACGAACTGCCTTGAATTGCGTCATTTAGTACGGTAAAAGAAGGCTCCCGAGTGTCGCTTGGCAAGGAGCAGGTTTAGTTGTTTTCTACCTCTGACATGTATGAAGCTTTTCTCCTATGCTCCTCCTCTTCATTTCACGTGATTCAACACCTGACGCGGTGTACAGCGTTCTGCATTTAGCGTATTTCCTCGTAAGTGCAGCAACGCCTGTCGTCTGGGGTGCACGTCTGCTCCGGAAAAGTTGGGCGGAAAATTCATGCTGACGTTGAGTTCCAAGCTTGATAAATATTGCATCCTGCACGCGCATTTCATATATGTAATAAGCGGAAATGGAGTTTCGTATTTGCACTTTGTGCAGTGGCCATGCAAGTGGAATTGTGGTTCTTGGAGTAGGTTGGTAATTTTTAAAAAGTTGACAGGCAATTTCGCGAGCTCTGTGGGATGTGCATGGTATAAGACGGTCAAATTGGTTGCTATGAACTACAGTACATTTGTATCAGTACTGTACATCTTGTCGCAGCTGGAAACCTAGGGCTTAGAAGTTTTATACAGATATTTTTACCACACTTCCATACGCGGAAATATAGCGGACAGGCGAGAAAGGATAACAAATCTGCAGCCTTTGATGGTATTGCGCAATTCACTGAACGGAACACCAGCAGTTGCATATATCCTTGTAGAGAAGATCAAAGTGCTAGTATTTCCTTTGCCGTTATGGTGCAGGCCGAATTGAAGTTTCGAATCCTCAGGTTCTCACAAAGTAGAATGTCTGATTGGGACTTGTACGGTACTTTTGCAATAGAGGAAAACCAACTCGAAAGAATTAAAGCCCCTGGAATAATTTCAAGACTGTGTCTTTTTGTGACTTGGCCAAATAGTTAAGTAGGTCTGCATATAGGGTATAATTATAACGGAAGAACAAGAGTGCGAGTGTACTGTTTTCAAATATTTCATCTATTTGGCGTTGTGTATATAACTGCAAATAGAGGAGGGAGAATAGAAACTCGATGTTGCTGTTATATTTTGTAGCAAGTTTGGCTGTTGCCATCACTTAGGGGTGTTATATAATTAACTTTTGAAATAACGTTACCAACGCAGCGGAGCAGTGATGAGAGAATTACTATTGACGTAATATTCGTTCAAGTGTAAATGCGATTAGTACCAGAAAATCATACTATGAATTACTGCCTTCACTGACTGCTTGGAATCATTTCACCAGTCTGGATCGATATACGTACAGTACCCAATGAAAACGCCATCGACAAAATATTTTTTTTAACTCTTAAGAAGTGAATCCTGAGTGGAGTCTGCCGGATTTGAAAACCTCTCTATATACTGTTGTTGAGTGGCGCTTGCTTATCAGACAACTCGGCGAATGTCTCATTCGATCTCGATTGGTATATGCCTGTATATTTCAGGAACTCGTACAGTACAGTGCCTTTTAGAAATGCCTTGCTGGATCACCTTGTTTCTCATTGCATTTTTATGCCTCGGGTGAAGAAGTGCCTTTGCGCCCTTTTCACTTGTTTGTGGAACAGATGTTAAGGAATTAGTGCCCAGGATAAAATAATCAGGTTACGCAAACAGTGAAACCTAAGCAAATGATTTATTTTGACACTGAAATAAGACGTCATTCCCGAGGGGCAAGTGAAATGGAGGGACCAAAATAAACCGCTTCATTCAGCAGAACCCATTAGCCCAAAGAAAATGTTGGCTATTGGAGTATAGAGTGGCGTAATCTGGGGAGAAGTGTCGTAAGACGGGTAAACAAAGGGCTCCGGATTGTTTGACCGACTTGGATGTTGCTGCCAGGTTTTTACAAAAACAACTAAAAACAGCATAGTAGGACCTAGAGTAGCAACAACGTAAACAGTTCTCCCTGGCAGTCGAGAGATAGCTGCTTGGGCCATTGACATTCACATGCGCACATGCGTTGCACAGACTTGAGCATTTCTTGACTGTGCGTAATGGCAAAAATTGTGGATTCTTATCGAATTTTATGAGCTGAAATGATGGCACAGTGCATGTTTGCAACATGATCCAAATTCAGTCCCAATTACTGTAGCTATATGAATTCCTGCCTGACATGATCTATATGGGTAGGTTAGTTAATTGCTAACTAAGGATCTCCTATACGCATATAACAGGAGACTTTCCAGTTAATGTAATGTAACATACTCTTGTCACGTGGACTACTGCGAATGCAATTACTGCAAATGCATCTGAGTAACGTTTTCTTTTTGTTTAATTCGTTGAAAAACAAAACAAAAATTTTAACGGTATTGGGGGACAACAATAATATGATCTGATGAATGTTTTTCGTCAGCGTGACCTTATAGGGTTAAAGTAACATTACGACTTTTTGGATTTTTCTGATCGTGGCTCATATTGGCTAGGTGAGAAGTCTGAACGTCATGCACAATGCTTGCCTGGCATAGTGGAATTACTGTTTGTAGCGACGCACTCTCGAAGAGGTAAATCTAATGCGATCTGATGAAATAATATTGGCATTATTTTTATGAGTGCATATGATGATATTTTCAAATTATTCCCATTGCAAGCAGGTTAGTATTTTTGTAAGACCGTCAGAGCATGTGTGGGCGTGAGCGTGTAGCGGTTTTATCCAGTTGCGCTTTTGTGAAAAGAGAGTCAACAAAGTATTAATAGCATTAATCTGCCATGGATAGCGCATATTATCGTAATGTTCATAATGGGTCATTATTTCACCGTGGAATGGGTGCATTAATGCGCCTTTGGACCACGAATATTATCGTGACCAATACATGTGAGCAGTATTTGCCTCTGGGTGTGGGATGAATGATGGGGAAAGGGTATCGCTCTTCATTATACAGGGTTGTGTAGAAGGTTTCGCACTTTCTCTGGGGTTAGGTCTCGTGAAATATTCCAAATCTGAATTACTATAGTTGATTTTGGCGATTTCTGCTTCACTACGCTTGCTAATTTTAGTTTCGTCATACATAATAAACATCCCGCAGGTCATGTGACTATTGTAGCACGGATGTTTGAGGGATGTAATAACCTGCCCGATGACCCCTATTATTATGAAGTGTATGACGAAACTAAGACACATCTGTTATTATTTATGTAGTGGGAGATGAAATGCCAATATCTATTAGACCGCGTGTTTGGTAATTTAATAAGGGTACCGGAATAATACCCCTAGATATGTGCCAATTTATTATTAATCAAGCACTCTTAATAACGCGGCGTGAGGGCTTAATGCTGATCATGTGCTAATACCTCGTAAATTGGAAATCGACAAAAGGGAATTTAAATTCATATTCTTATTTACGCCACAAGCGAAGTCCTTATTCCCCCGCATTGCCGTATGTATAACTTTACAATCCTGGTTAATATATGAGCAGTGCAAATATTATTATTTCAATAATTGTATACTTGATGTCCGTCAATAGCGGCAATCTTAAGCATGGCTAAATGATGATGCCAGTTAAGGGTTAAAGGCAATTTTTTTTAAAAAATTACCCCGTCATATAGGGCTGAGCCCTTATAGGGGGGTGGCACACCACCATCAATTTTCGAGAGTGTGTTTTCATTCTCTGGTGCAAGGAATCAATGACATAGGGTAAGGATATATGGATTCTTGGGGAGGGGACACGGGTGCAAGTGCGTTGTCTCAAATTGGGCCATGTGCTGTCCCCCAGGAGGTTACGTTGCCAGACACCTCCAAGGTGCGGGTCAGAGACGCAGGCGGATACATAAAGGCCATTTTAAATCTAAATTCCATTACATACCCGAATAATACCCCATTTTTAAATGGTCTGTACGAGATCACATATTTAGTTACCACCTTTGCTGGAAAGCCACAGTACCTCACTTCCACAACTTATTAATCACTAGAGATCGGATTTGTAAAGGTCCTAAAAATCTAGAAACAGGTCCCTAGAAGTCCAAAATGGGCTCTTAATATAGGCAATAAAACTATTTCACAACTTTTCTGTGCTAAACCCTTTTTAGATGGAGTTATAGAAAGTTAGTACATGTAGGCGAAGAGCAGTACTAGGAATAAGTAATATCTAGCAAAATGTTAAGGCCCGTATACATAATGACTTCTGCGCAAATCGCGGTGTTGAGTAACCCCGGATTGAGGGTGAGTCAGGGTTGAATCCAGAGTTGAGTTGGATCCGTATACTTAACGAAAAACAAACACGGAATTACCCAACTCCAACTCCCTAACCGTACCTACACCTCCGTTGGGTGTTCCTGCACCTCAGACCCATCCCAACGAGGTTGTACCATGCCTTGTCACCCACACTCGGTCTCCTATATGGAAGCTCCAAAATACTTTTTTCCAGTCTCTTCTCGGCCCGCCATTTTCCAGCCAAAGAGTTACCCCTCGCTCAACCCCGAGTCAACCCTGACTCCGCCTGAATGCCTCTGGAAGACGTCGATGTTTTTTCATACCTGAAACCTGCAACATAATTATTTAAGACCGGCTTGATTAAAATTATGTGAAGCTGTACCCCAGATGACACTGTACTTTTTTTTAGGTTATCTTTTGCGGACCTGCCAGGGAAAGGTTCTTGTTCAGGAAAAAAGATCCGTTCGAAGCCAGCAGATCGTCGTGAAACATATTTGAAAGCGACGGGCTTTTCTGTGGCGTCATCGTCTGGTAGATTAGACATGGATTTCTCAAGAAAAAATGTTAGAAGTGGAAGCAGGTGTGTTAAATGCAGGATTATCTTTTTGAATTTAAATTTTTGGTTTAGGACTACTTTGCCGCTCATGATTATTTAGGACCTGGTTTTATATAACGAATTTATACATTAATTTCAGTTTTGAATCCAGAAACTAAAAGGTGTTTGCTTAAAAACTCAATCTCTTAATTACTGCGGCTTCTAATAACTTCACTTGTGTTATATGCAGGGTGATCAAAAATACTCGTCTGATTGCTGTAGATATTTTATAGTAATAAGCTGCTTATTAGGCTGTTACTTTTGCACAGTTTTAGTGGTTATCAAAAGTATTAGCTGCCAGTACGGGGCCGAATTAATTCATATATCCTAGCTCTGAATCACGATGAACTTCCGAATGGGAGTGTCTCGTTGGCACTATAAGCATCGAGCGTCATGATAGAACCAATTTTTGCAGGCCATAGTACTTTTGCAGGGTTTAAAAAGTATAGGTCCACACAACCTAACAGCAGCTGCTAATACTTTTGACAACCACTAAAGGAAACCATGCAAAAATATATATTTAAAGTAGCGTAGTTAATTTTATTTTTTTTGCAACAGCAATCGCACTATAAGTGTTTTGTATCACCCTGAATAGGCCTACTATCGGCCAAATGTGATGTCTTGGTTTTGGTATATCCTGCAAGTGCTACTACCTCTGGCACGTGCCTCACTGCACTGCTCTCTACACTGGATTGTGCATATGCCACATTTTCCTGTGCCTTGGGCAGCCACCATGTTGGGCCCCATAATAGTTTAGATTGTGCACTCCTCTATTATGTTGCGAGTGTATTTTTTACCCTCTAATTTTGTTATCGTTTATTTTGTGCATATAATGCCGTTGATAGTAGAAATGTGTACAAAATAACAATGTGATTACAATTGGTACCAATTTACCCAGTAGTAAAAAGACGCAAGTCGCGCCGAATTTGAAAAAGAACATCTGTTGCCACAGGTAAAAAAAAAAAACCCTGGGTAAAACTATCTTTGGTAAATAGCTATTTATGAGGAATGTGTTGTTCCAACATGGCGCTCGGAGGAAGCAAAAATTGTAGTATCAATCCACAATGGCGTGTTTATACAGTAATAGAGGCCTGCGTTCACTTGCTGCGTACTGTACATGAGACATGTTTCGTGGGTAGTGGCACTCGAAGGATATATCGAAACCAATACTGTGTATATCTCTTATTTTCCTGGTTGTCAAGTTTCTTGTGATACTTATGTTTCTCCTATTCCAGTCTGTGCCGTCCTATACCGTACTCNCCCCCCCCCCCCAACCTCGTCTCCAAAAGAAATTTTCTGCCTACGCTACTGATTGTACGCCTCTTCATCCCGTCCGACCTTGTGGATTGTTAAAAAGCTTAATCCCTGTCAATATGTTTATTTTAGACACCTGCTGTCATGTTAGGGTGTTATCATTGGCAACAAATTATTACTTTGGATTTTGCCTTATTAAGACGATGAAAAGCTACCGGAGTGCATGTTTTCCTCCTCGAAAAGGCGAGGGTTGTTTGGCCCATCCCATCTGGGCCCTGAGGTCCTGAAGAAGAAAGGGGGGGGGNGGGGGGGAAACCTCATTAAATTAAAAGGGACGTAAAATGTCTCTGGAGTCCCCTACTATCCGCCCAACACGGATGTGGGTCAAGGTTGACCTCTATTTAAGAATGCGCACCGATAAGTTCAGGTGTGGATCTAATCAAGTGTATATAGGAGGGGGATGTTGGTGGCTTCTAGCGCGTAATATATGGAGGTCCTTGGTCAGGTAGTCCTCCCAACATTTTCGCAGCCAGGTGAGGTCCCAGTGGGGGTAGCCTCAAAAAGGAGTCTGTTGCACGCGGCTGGTTTGGATTTGCACTTTTGCCAGCTTGCCCATTGATTAGCTTGACTAGGGAATGATTCCAGCACCGCAGCTTTGCATACATACTAGACGGGATAAACAGGGGGAATATTTACCAGCCGTTTTGTTAGTTTGAAGGACTGGGTAATGAAGTGTATCATTTGTGAGTCGGATGGCCACCCGTGTCTGGCCTCCTGCCCTGGTTGCGTCCCAATGACCTGAGCCTGGTACATAAGCGATCATTTTAAGTTGGCCTGCTGGGCTAGAGGATTAACTGAGGCATTAGCTTTTGCACGGATGGTATATATGAATGCGGTGGAGCTTACCGGGACGCAACACGTGTATGTGGTTCGTGAATACTGTAGATAGTGTAGAACGTACAGTCTGAGTTCTGAGAGCATAGGGGACACGTTTCCAAGGGCATATTTGGTCGTGAACTAAATCAGTGTCATAATTATTGTGTGGGCTAACTCCCAGCGAGCGCTTCCTTTTCTGTCTTCAAAGGACAGCCGCGCTGTCGAGGTAATAGGCGGGACATTGTTGGCACATTTTCGAGTGCTATAATAGCCTTGCGTAAGAGGATTTATGCTTAATATCCCAAGATTTAAAATAGGAAGCAAGCAAGGTGAATAGAGAGAAGTGTCAAGTGCACCCTCAGAATGCCTGGCCTGATGCCCCATTCCCATTAAGAGCTTACGTAAATGAAGTATTGAAGGTGATGCCTCAGAAATATTTCCATGGATATCGACTGTCGAGTGGTCATGTGTTATTTTAGAATTGCAGGAGCAGCAATTTATACTTATTACAAGTTCGAAATGCGTGACGCGCGGTGATGCACTGGTTTAGGCCGCAGTTTTCCACGTATGAGGTCGTGAGTTCGTCCTGCGGGTCGGGGTATGGGTTTTCTCATGTGAAAATAGCTTCGATGGGTTCTATCCGTGCTTTCGTGAATTTTCTCGGGGGATGAAATATTAGTAATGTCAGCCAATTAAGATTTTCTAAGATATGTGTGTGCAGGCATATCCAGGAATATATGCGGTTATCACCATACATTCGCAATTCCCAGTGCATCACTAAATTGGCAGGCCTAGATTCGATTGGCAATAAGCATAATTATGTATTAGGCAATATCATTACTACTTTTCTGTGCGAATGAGCAGACTGGCATTGTTATAGGTCTCATTGAGATCAGAAAAGTAATGAAGCTCTTTTACGTAGAACTAGAATGGTATTTGCGAATCTTCTGTAGTGGTTATTTGGAAAGTTCTACATAATGACTCATTCTCCGAAACAATTCGTAAATTTTTAATTCTGCATTCAAAGAGCCATCCAGTTTAGTGAAGGATCTATGCTACAGTATATTGTATATGCCATTATACGATCCATTGCAGAAAATTCAGACGGTAGATCTGCACAAGTTCTGTGAACAACAGTACGTCAGTTTTAGTCTGAATTGATACTAATTTTATATGCAGTTACTCATTACAAGTCATTTATCACACTCCATGACGATATATAGCTTAGAGTTCGTGTAATGACCTTGGGCGTATACTACATAATTACATGAACTCATGAACTTCGTAAGAAAAGTGTTGTGATGAGTTATGACAGAACGCGAGAAGAGAGAAAAAAAAGTAGCCTGCGGGAAGGAGTGTTGAACAATGCGCAAATAGGCCACGTAAGGCATAAGTAGGGAGACCTATAGGGAGGTGCCGTATTTTGTAAGTGCATTTCCTTCAAATCAAAATTTTACCAGATTTAAATATTAACGTTAACCGCTTATTATGCATGCCATGGGAGATGGATGGCGCCCAGTTTCTTGCTCGCTGTATATTAACGGTGAGATTTAATGAAGCTTATGATTGCACGCTATTGGTAGCATAGTGTGATATCCATCCAAAGCGGGGTGTTACAGTGCGTAATCAGTCGCGATCATTCATGTTAATTAAGCCTGATTTTTAGTGAACAAGAAATCACTCATAAAAAGTGAACATACTGCACTATTGCCATAAAAATACTGAAAGTTTTGCGCCCTTTCTCTGACCACAATTCCCGAGAATATCCAAGGATTTTTCTAGTTGTTCCATTTTTGTATTTTATTTCTTAGCAACATCTACGAAATATCAAAGGGAGGAGGAAGAGAGAGAGAGAGAGAGAGAGAGAGAGAGAGAGAGAGAGAGAGAGAGATGAAAGCAATCTGGTTCTCCACTCGTTAGCGTGCTCTATTCAGAAAAATTCTATGCCTCGACTAGTCTACCTACAAGCGGATTCCGTATTGATGTCGTTTGTATAGCTATCGTACAGTAAAATCTCCTTTGAGTATGAAACGAGGCAACACGACCTTATTTCGCATTTAAATCCGCCAGTGAGCTGCAAGGTGGTTTTATGGGGTGTCGGCGACATTTTTTTTCAATCGAATCACCTGTGGGTATGAGAAAAGAGACGATTTTGTTTTTGTTTTTTTTTGCTGCGTCTCCATCCGTTGGCCAAATTAAGAAATACGCTACAGTGCCCATCTTGGTCCCACCCACCTTATAGGAAGCTATACGTCGGAGTGTCGACAGGTGTTCCAACTTCATAGATCCGAGTGCATTCCAGTAGAAAGGACTGGCTGGATATTGCACCGATCGTGTCTAGAAGCGTTAGAGCAGCAGCCCATTCAAGCTGCAGTTCCACGGACCAGGCGTATAGTCAGCATAAATTCCCAATTATTCAAGCTGGCCCAACTTCCTGGCAAGAAAGGGAAACACATTCCACATATTTCAACGCAAATGTTCATCGGCGTCTTTGCAAAAGCATTTCCCAGAAGGGCGAGAGGGCTCAGAATTTTTGCTTCTTATTTTTTCGCAAACTTTTTGAAATGCTGTGGCACGCTGCACCATCTCGCGGTACTAAAGGCTGAATTCTACGCGAAACGCATCCCGGAGCTCCACTCTTAGCGCGAGAGTGTAACGTCATGCGGATGGCAATGGACTAGCAAGGACAAAGCTCGTAGTTACTTTTTCCTGCCACTATCCCACCTACCCCTTTTCGCGGTCTAGAATGTTGACCTCCAGACTTGCGGCCAATAGACCTTGAAAGAGTAAGTGTGTGTGTGTGTGTGTGAACGCGCGCGTGTGTGACTATTGTCTCTAATAAAAAGGAATATTCTCGGGAGTTGGAAACCTGATATCTGGTGTTGTTTGTTCACAGTTCCACCATTCAGAAATTATACTGCCTGATAATATATAGGGGACGCCATTGTGCAAGCCATGGACTGTCGAGATGGGTCACATGCTTGACTATACATGGTGTGAAGTAGACCCGGGTTCTAATTTCACTTAGAAGCATTTTCATGGCTGTTGCTCCACAACTCATGCTTGTCCTGAAGATGCGGTCGGAATCGTAATGGACGTATAAAACTGGTCTTAAGGAGGCGTGTTTATGACTTGGGCTGAGTTTTGGCATATATAGGATTTTCTGACAAGACCGTTAGGATACCCGGGTCTGAGAGCTGGTTTTTGTTGACTCGAGGGAAATAGTCGTCTTGGCTCTTTTGAGGTTGGGATTGGCCACGGGGTGGGAGTGAGAGATTTCCCATGACGACGAATTTAATTCGTGGCACTTGAGACGATTTCTTCCGTCACTCATCTTTACTTCCGTTGCCGGATGGATCATTCGTCTTCATGGCCTTTCATCAGGGAGAACTTCTTTGACGACATTTGGTGGGAAAAGGCGTCCGAGAGCTGTGTAATCCGCTTATTATATATAATCACACGATGCTTAGCTATATCGTAATATTCCGCGGGGCATGATACTGTATATACGGCAAACAAAATCTCTTTGCTCGAATTAGCCACAATAGCGGTTTCTTTGGGGGTTACTGCAGCTGTAAGAAGGGGATATTTGAGCAGAATATTTGTTTCAAAAGAAGAAGACTATTTTGAGGCCATTTACAGTTTGCTTTACAGTTTGAGTCCTACTTAACGTTTGTATAGCTTGTGGCGATGACTATGCAGCTGATTAGGAGCAATGTTGACTGGGTTGAGAGTAAGGAGGACATTTCCTCTCAAAGCTGAGTATTATTAGAGATAATAGAACTTTAGCTGCCCGTATTTGCTCGGGTTCTCTTCACCGAAACGATCGTGCAAATAAAATCAGGGCATATTGCTACAGTAGAATCTTATGGAGTGGAGCGGCACTTTTCAGTGCAAACTCAATTTTGAGAGATTTGATGGCCTGGTTTATGCCATTCTTTCACTCAGTGTTTGAACAGAGTGGATGTTTCCAGCAGTGAGCTATATTGTGTTACGCATGTTGAAGGTATAACGCCGGTTTGAATGCCGAATCAAAATATTTTGCACGTTTTCAACAGCCGAGCTGAATGAAATAAATGAACCGCCTGGAGCTTTCTTGAAAGCGGATTAAGGGAAGGAAGAGAGCGATTTCGGCTGGGAAGAGGAATCGATAATGCGGCGTTATCAACTTAGGTTAATTTCTACATATAGTTAGTCATTGTCAAGCAGGCCCTGAAGGTGTCTCCTGCATGCCGTCTATAGTTCCGAGCGAAGTTTGCTGCAAGTCGAAACTGGAGTAACTACTTCAGCACGAACGGAACTAGGCATGCCGTTTCTTGCTCATAACGAAATAGACGGTTTCATTGATTATATGAGCCGGGGCGAAACCCAGACTTTAATTATCCGGCTTGAAGTTCAGCTCTCTGGAGGTTGGGTGATTTGAAAAGCCGAAGCTGCTGCAACTTTCCATGATTTAAGGCATTCTCTCTCTTCTCGAGACCCTGTCTGACGTAAAAATACCTCGTTACGCTAATTACGTTACCAGCATTCCTGAACACGAACCTCTTGAAATTCTAAATGATACTATGACGCACTCAGACATTGGCCTCTTCCTGTCCGGACTATTAATAGGGACATAGGTGGAGTGCGTGGGCGAAGGATCGCGTGACTGCACAAGATGTTCAGAAATGCATCGGAGTATTGATTTGCGGTGGGACCTTAGTGTACTTGTACGCAGACCTGATTGCCTGTCGATACATCCGAACAAGAGCGCGATATATATCGCACCTGTGCAAGTGTTTCCTTAAATTTCCTGGGAATGACAGTAATTTGGGTGACATGTGTGCAGGGAGATGGGCCGTGTCCTGAAGGTACAAGGTGGACAAAGAGTATTGCGGGTATCGATCTGAGAAGGCAGTCAAGGCAAGTAGAGCATTGGAAGCATTAAGGCGAAGAGGGTCAAGGTGCGCACCGGGGGTTGCATAAGTTCCGGCGAGTAAAAGAAGTTGGTGCCTTGGCCAGCTTTTGAGAGTTGTTCTCGTGCCTAATAGACAGGTGCACACGTCTTGCATCCTCGTGACGGATAGATCCCGAAGAGGGGCTATTTTGAAGCCGGCTAAATGTGGGTCTAGGCGCCGCTTATTCCGGCGTTATTGATGGCTCGTGTCGGAGGTTCGCCATTGTTAAGCTTTTGTTGGCCGGGCTGGTGCACCGGTTTTTTTAATAACTTTTTTTCGGATTTGGGAAGAAAAGGGGATGGATTCCAAATGGTCTGTCGTCACCTTGAATGTCTGGCTGGCTGGTAAAGGAGGGTAGGGAGCCGGTTGAAGTTTTAAATGTCAGTGATATTGATTGCTGCACTAACTACAGAAACGTTTCATCCGGGTTACCAGGGGTAGCTATTTGTCAGCGCCAGGGAGGAGGAGGAGGAGGGGGTTTTAAAAAAACTTAACAGCAACGGCAACAAACTGAATAGTTACGACAGGCCCATTTCCTGTCCAGTGTGTATAGGACACGTATCAAGCTTTATGCGTTTATTGACCAGTGCTGCCAGGGTAGTGACGATGAATTACGTCCAGATTGTGTCAGGATAGCGAGTAACAGGTGGAGGAAATTGTTAGCTACTGGAATACCGGTAACCATCGAATAGGTAATTTTCAGAGCGGATCTCACTAGCAGGAATTGCGCGTTTTCGTTGTAGTACGCAGCATAGTATTTTTGGATACTTCTGTGGGCGATGGCAATATTTTTAGAGATTATTTCATATTATAGCTGGAGTTAGTACAGTAGTTCCTTTTTTCCGTTTCATGCGATTGATGATGCCTTTTCTAGTTCATAATTTATCATATGTGCTATTATACGCGTAATTAGTATTGATGCACATGATAAAAGCCTGGGAACGTGTCATTATACACATATTTGAGGGTTTATTAAATCAATAAATATTCGGCGTGCGTGATTTTATGACGTTTACGATACACGTTAGTGGAATAGGAGCAGCTTTGCACGAACGTATGGCTTCTTAGCATGCACCCGCCGAACGTTTCACCGACCAAGACACTCCGGCCGAGTGACCATTTGAGGTGGTGATGTGGACTCGACCGCGACCTAACATGAGGCGCCGGAGATGAAACATGTCTGTGAGAGTAATAGACATGAAGGTGAACGGCCCTGGAGCACGTAGGGTGGGTCATGGTTTCATATCGCTGCAGTCGATACACGTCATCTGGAGGCCGGAAAGCCGCGGCAGGGACTCCATTGCGGGATACCAGGACCGTGTCGAGCATGCCTTTTGTCCCTATACATCGCTGTCAGTTTTTGACATTTAGCAGGGGTTTGCATGGGCTTGCTATGGAATTCCGGCCGGTGCATTGGTTTGCACAGGCACCGGCAGGCGGCACCATGCTTTCAAATTGGACTATGATGATAATTATAGTCGGTGGAGAATAGAATGCGGGCTGCCTAGGGCAGGGCTTGTTCTGCAGTGATGAACTTTGAGCAAGGGATGGCTTGCAGGTGGATGCGAGTGTATTACCCTCGTCATTTCATAACGATTTGACGGAGCCACTGCGCTAGTTTGGTGGGGGCGCGCCAATTGCCTCCGTGCAACCTTGCAGGTACGGGGAAAAAACATCCAAGGTGGAAAGAAAATCGACGCCACTGAAATTATTATCGGAGTGCACGGCGCTACGCAGTTGATGAGGCAATTGGCGGGGGATAATAGTTCCGCCTGTTTTTATTTACCCGCATCTAGACCCAAGGCCAAAGACGGGTTTCAGGAAGTGTTGGGATATTTGAGGGGTGCCTTGCGCGAAAGTTTGGAAATAATTAGGCCAGAAGTGTTGAATCCGACGGGGCTGCATATCTTGGGGTTGCTGATATAGGATGATAGATTGCTAGGTAACTGATGATTACTGGCTGGGTTGACGCGTTGGATCACATGGCTGAGCTGGCGACGGATTGAGCCGGCGCTCGCCAGAGGCCTGCACAGTTCAGTGCCTTGTATTTAGTACAGGGTAGATCAATACATGTATCCAATGAGGGAGAAGGGGATGGGGGGG